>JAAXOA010002226.1:0-13691 GCA_036561885.1 Salina celebensis | reverse complement strand
GTTTTTATTAATAAGTCAATCCATCCAACGCCTACTTCATTTACACGGCTTCATTTAATAATCCACGCGGTATTTGCATTATGGATTTTTTCTGTGTTCTTAACTTCTCTATTCCTATCCCTAAACCGGAAGTACTTTCTCTGTGGATACAACTTTGTATTCGGCTTGGAACGAGTTTTAACCAAGATTTACACTGGAACACCAGGCTTCCGGAAACTTTTATACAAAGCCACCACAAAAACTGCACCACTATTTCTTCCAAGTGTCATCGGAAGTTTTCTCGTGCCTTGGGTCACCATATTTGTTTGTGTGGTTTTCGATTACGATCCTTTTTACTTTCTCCTGGACAGCTACATTCTTCCCGATCCGATGACCCGGGATTCATTGCAAATCTTCCTGGAATGTTTTATCCGTGTGATATTATTTTCAAGCTTTATTTTTGAAGCAGTTCGAACCTTTACAGTGGGAATGATGATGGCCGTCGTGTTTTGTGATAGTTTCCTTATAATTATGTTTATATTTGAATTTCGCGTGCATTCTATTTCCGAATCAAGGCGCCTGTATATTTTACTAACTTGCTTGTACAAACAATACGAAGAATTTATGTCCTCAATTACATATGTTTTGTTAAACGGTCCCTTTTGGTCGTTAGTTGCATGTGTATGGATTAATGTACGTTGCTACGGGAAAATACCCGCTTCATTGTACTTTGGATCAGTAATTTCGTCAGTTTTCCTGGTTGTATGTTTTGCTTTGTTTTTGCCAAAGTTCCTCAAGTTTGTAACGTCCTTGGCCAGATCAGTTACGCGAACAAGACAACTTGCAGAGCGGAAATGGATGTTGAGGAAAAGCCGAGGGAACAAAATTATTTTAAAACAAACCCGAGCCCTGGCAGTTCTAAAAGTAAAATACGGACCGTTTATGCATGTTTCGGAGCATTTTCTCATGGAATATGCGTTTTTGTTAACGCTACGAAGTTGTGAAGCTATTTTGCTTTTTGAGTTTTATTAAATTGATATAAGTTGTTTCAATAAATCATTAGGTTGCTACAAACCTAGTAAAAATTGACATAACATGTTCACATTCGAAACGCATTTACTGCTAACATAGGCATCCGCATTTGTACAGAATACGTGATTTGAAATGGGTGAAAGTTCATGGCATTTTGTTAGCTTTATGGGTAGTAGCGTAACTGTGTCGAGTCAAACATCATTTCACTGTCATGTTTAAAAATCAATACAAAAATAGTGTAATATACAGTCAAATTACTGATACAATATGCATGTTAATCAACTTTGGTTGGCAAAAACATCAACCATTATTGACCGTTATAGATCAATGCTTTATAGTGGAGTTTGACTATTTTTTTAGTAGTGATATTTGAAAATTTACTGTAGGTTAGGGGCTCATTTCCCCGACGAAAATTGACATTAACAAGTACAGCCTAATTCTTGAAGTCAAATTAAACCAATTTTAAAAATTGTGTTTTTGCTTGTTCATTCATTCGATCAACTCAAATCACTTCAGTCTCCACTCTTAGCTGTTTCCTGTTATTGTAAATGTTCATTTTGACATATTTTTCCACAATGCATCATGTAATATTGGGCCACATTAAAGTAATTGTTGTTTGTTCCCATATTCCAGACTCTTCCGCATGAGACAATAAATATTTTGTTGTAACAGACAATGTTTACTTAGTAGTTGCAAAAGTCATGCTGACAGAGCTACACATAAGTGCATTCAAAATCCAGAATTTTTTGTCTTACTTTCTCCCTGCATTCCCAGTCCACTGGAATTCAACTTTCACCCAGCTTAAACTCGTTCAACCTGCAACACGATGGATTCCATTTCTAATTTTACAACTTTTCATATTCATATCAGCATTTGCGCATTTTTATATTCTCTCCTACATGATCATTCATCAACCACCTTCTTCTTACTCCCGTGTTCATTACATTTTCCATGCTGTGGTACCTCTAGCCCTTCTAACTGTTTCTATTATCGCATACGTTTGTATAAAAAACCGCCAAAGCTTTTTGTTCAGCTACAATTTCGTATTGAGACTGGAACGCGCCTTAATTTCGTTCTATATTGGTCGCCGACGTCTTAAACAAATTCTCCCAAAGGCGTCAACAGGAACTGAAATGTTGTTTATCCCCGGAGTTGTGGCATCCTTCTTCACACCTTGGACTGTTATCTTTGTCGCCATTTTGTTTGACTACGATCCATTCTACTTTCTCCTGGATATATACGTCTTAGAAAGCTCCTACACACGTGGCCTAAATCAAATTTGTATCGAGTGTCTAATTCGAATTGGCCTCTTTTCCAGCTTCATATTCGAAGCAGTTCGATCCTGCACAGTGGGAGTGATGTTTGGCATTGTTCTTGCAGACTGTGTGCTTGTAATTGTCTTCATTCTTGAAAACTACATTCACAATGTTTCTGATGGACGCCGGTTGTACATTCTTTTGACCTGTTTGTACCGCAAATATGAGTCAGATCTTACACTAATTATGTATATTATACTGAATCTTCCATTTTGGGCGTTAGTAGCTTGTATATGGGTCGACGTTAGGGGCTATGGTAACATTCCCACCTCACTTTATATTTGTTCTATTTTTTTGTCTTTTGGGTTAGTTTTGTCCTTTTCTCTTGTTTCTTCCAAAACTAATCAAATTTTTGTCAACACTCAGAAGATCAGTTGTACGAATACGGCGTCTCGCGAGGACAACGCTGTTGCAAGGGAAGACTCTGGGAAACAAGGTGTTACTAAAACAAGCGATATCTATTTCGGTTATCAAAGTTAAATACGGTCCTTTCATGTTTGTATCAGAAGATTTTCTAATGAGCTATGTGAGCTTGCTAATGGAAAGAAGTTGTGATGCAATTTTATTATTTGATTTTAATTAAAATTACGTCAACAATTATATGTTTACGTTTAATTGATTAAAATGTTTTAATGCGTAAAAGCATACCTAACTAGTTAATTCCTTGGTATCAATTTTACGCCCAAGTCGCTCCTAGGTTTTAACAAGTAGCCTTCAACAGGCTCCATATAATCGTCCTTAGATGAGCCTTCCACTGGCTCAAGAATAAAATTTTGTACTAGTCGTGCCGTTATCAAGAATAAAATGTCTTTCGCCATCGATTCCCCAGGACACTGCCGCCGTCCAACTTGAAATGTAACAACATATTGCTTCAAATCATTGTTCAAAACAATACCATCACCTCCGTCAGCCTCTTGAATAAACCTTTCGGGTCGAAAATTTTCAGGGTCACCCCAAATGTTTTTGTCATTGTTGGCATGATAAATATTAGCTTATCAGTAAAAGTCCTTTTGGAAGGTTGAATCCATCGAAGTTTACGCTCGCAATCAGTTCGTGAAACAGTCCAAAGGGTCCTGGGGACGCTTTTCTTAAGGACTCCAAAATCACAGCTTGCAAATAGATCATTCTGCAATGAAAATTGTTCAATATATTTCCAAATAATATGGCGTATTTGAAATAACCTTGTTAAAGAAATATGATGTACCTAGATCGATGTGAGAACGCCGGCTTATCAGTTCCTATAACCTTTTCTATTTCTTCATGCAGTTTATTTTGCACTTTCGGATGAACCGTTAGATAATGGACTACCCAGGTCATCATAGTTGATGTTGAATCTGCACTGGCCACAAACAAAGCCTGTATATTACTGTAGCTATTTTCCCAGCCTGTTTCACCATAAAAGGAGCTGGCAGGGTCGTCACAACTTTCAACTTTCTTCCTGTACGCATTAAAGATATTTTGTTCTGGTGACATCTTAATAGCCTCAAAACTTTGTTTGATGCCTTCCCGAAGAGTTGCTGAAGAATCTGCCAAACTACGAAAGGAAGGAATAATTTTTGTAGCGTACTTTAAAATTGGTAGTGCTGCTACGCCCCATTTTGATGCGAGGTTTAGTTTTCGAAAAACTGTTAATAATGATGAGTGAACTTCGGATCCATGTGTAGGTAAAACTTTACCGCCAATTGTATTCCAAAGTGTGTTGAACATTGCCGTATTGAATTGTTCCTTAAGTTGAAAACTCGCGTTTTTATCTTGACTAAGCTTCTTTCGTGTATTCTCACAAATATTGTCGACTTCAGTCATAATATTTTCTTCATGACCGGAACTCCCTAGAAGGGCTCCAGTATCCTTAACAGCTTTTAAAAAGAATTTACGCTGCTCCAGAGAATCTGCACCGATGACGTTAACGATACCGTAGTCGTGATTGAACACGACGCCAAAACAATCGTATTTCATTTTCCCTGTTGATTCGAATGTTCCAAAGACTTTTTGCATTGTGTGCAGGTCGTTAACAACGAGAGCATGACGGCCTAGAATGTTTATGGTGTAGTAAGATCCAAACTGGGTGGCCCATTCGGAAAGCTTCTTGTGACCGCTGGTCCGCATTTGTAGAATATTTCCTAGCAATGGTATAGCATCGGGTCCTGTGAAAGAATATTTGTGTGAAATTGGATTGAAAGAACTCAAATGTCTGTAACCAGCTTACCTGGTGGAAACTTTTGATTCCATTGCCCCAAGAAGTAGTAAAATATCACAGCACTAGCACTTAATACGGTAAAAAGCAAAACGTCCATGGTCACAAGTAAAACAGATGTGTATCTGTGAATAGCATAGAGTTGCAATTGAAAATGAGTTGAGATTAATGAAGTTGAGTTAAAAACGTTAAAACTATTTTTCATGTAATTTATTGAATATGCTCATACATTTACACACTTACTGCACACAAACATTTTTATCGTAAGCAAGATTTGATGCCTGAACTGTTGAACTTGACCTTTCTTTCACTCGAGTAGCCAATCATAGAAATTATATTCTGAATCATGAAATGAGTCTAAACTTAGATAGTCACAGTGACTATCTGTGGAAATAATCACTAGTAAACTTTTAGTGAACTCTCTATTCACGATAACTGCTGTCTTCGTCCCAGAATGGAAAACTCAAATTATTCTTTCATACCATGCTGCGTTTTCATTGCATTTGATATTACCAAACATCTTTACAATTTGCAAATGTCGATTTATTATTATTTATAATAATGTAAAATAAGCTGCGTAAAATCTTCAAGACATACATGTAAGCACTCTTAAGGTTACCGACTTGTACAAATCTTAAAACATATTCCTAGTTAAAAGCATTGTTTTAAATGTAGCCGTGCTTATTTTCATAACTACATTAAGCACTGTTACACGCCTAACAACAAACAATTTTCCATGAGCCACTAGTACAGGTTTGCAAGATCTTTGAAATTTTTTCATATACTTGCAATCCTTTTTCCAAACTATATTTCGATGCTTTCTCCAGCTCAATTGTATTATTTCACCAATTCTTTGTAGTTTGCCAAACATATTTAAAGTAGCAGACCAAAATATGAGCATTCCTGTTGCGTAACTTAAAATAAGGACTATACCGGTTGTACTAAATTTACGTCCCATATGTAGTACAACCATATAGCAAAACACAATATGATACATTACAACACCCTGAAACGGTATATACATAAAAGAAGTTAGTTGATTTTGTATCTGAATTAGTAACTGTATACTACGGTACATTATCGTAAAGTTTTCAATCCGCCTGAGTTCCCTAGTTGACTTCCGTTTTTCAACGTACAAATCCAGAAGAAACTCCGACCTGAAGATTGGAGCAAAGAATAAGAGGTAGAACAAAAGTACAACAAAAATGGCCACAAACAACCAGATGACACTCAGCGCAAACCAAGAATGCACCAAGCCATACGTTAAGTAGAAAAATTGCAACTGATAGGGGGGTTCTATTTCGCTAGTCATATATACAGGCGTGTTTGGAAACAGAAAAAAATGGAAAGCAAAACTGAAGGCGATAACTGTTTGGTAGAGGATTATAATAGAACAGCCGTACAGAAATAGACTGGTTTCCCGAGCCTTCACGATATAAACCTTTGGAATGTATTTGGCTGGAATTAAAACCAATCACACATGTTATCGGCAAGTAAAAGTATACATGTATTAATACATGAATTCATTATTACCTGTGAAGAAGTCAACGAATCGAATATACATCGTTATCATCTCTGCGATTTCTCTGCACTGCATTACAAAACAAAACATTGCAATTTCTCCCTCTACTGCTCCCAACCAAAGTAAAAGCATATAGCAGCCCTGTTCGTAGTCTTTACTGATCCAGCATAACTTAATTGCTTGGTAAGGAACAAACAGGACGACATAGAGACTGATGAACATTAAAACAGTGAAAGACTTCAGCATTAGCCAATCAGTGACGTAGCACACAATTTGAGCGGCGTCAAACCGGAAGGGACACGTCCAAAAGACGCAGCCTAGTTTAAAAAACTTCCCTAATGTTGTTAGTATTCTTCCGTCCATTCTGTTTAAGAGTTTTTTACTTACTGAGATCTAATCGACAGTCATTTTTCCTGGGAAAGTGGCTGTCAAACAGAACTAATTTTCTTCCTGTAGAACTAATGTAATATTAAAGTGGCACCTAATCACAAGTAAGCAACCTGAATTTACTGGGGTGTGTTTCCTCGCAGCAATCATAAATCTAGATTGAAATCTACACGTGTACTACTGTCATTTGACCTGCTTTTCGATTTGTTTATTTAAATTGCCAATAATGGTTACGGTTAAATTGTTTCGGTAATGAGTTGACAGTATAGCTTAGTCGCTTTATAATTGAACAAAATGTCTAGCTAGTGTTTTTCAGATGGCCATATGGATATATAGAACGTAAACAATTTTTGTAATTTAGATTATACTATAATTAATTGCAATTACACAGGTAATTTCAGTTGATTACTATGTTGGATAATGAAAAATTAAACTTGAACATCAAATTTATCATAATGGTGATAAAATAAAATAAACTGAAAATGTATGTTTTCTCTGTTGTTCGTCTATGCAGGATTTGGGTAAATCATTACAAGAAAAGCTTTCCAGAAATCCGGAAGTTTTGTGTATTTTTTTGCAACATATTTTTATGCGACACGTGAAACAATTTGATTGAAAAAATACAGTAATCAGTTAAAGTTTGTACTGCATGTTGGATTAAAATTTGGTTATTACGGCCACTTTTAGAGTTGACCTTGACATTCAATGAATAAGTTGAACTCACGCAGTTCGGGAATATTAGCAGGTTTTTTAAATTTTATGCCGGTGGATGTAGCTGCGCTAAAACAATTTTAGTTCCGACTAAACCATAAAAGTTGAAACAGCGGACCTAAGTACTATTCTTAATGTGTTTTATCTGCTGAGTAGAGCGTAATATGAACCGATATATGTGCGTAATAAATAAGTTGTAAATGATAACGTAAAATGCTCCTGACGATGGAAGAGTTGGTCTCAAATCAGGAAATGTGTGGACCCAAGAATTGAAGCATTATATTCATTTTTACTCGTACAAAATAATCTACAATAGAAATGGTTCGTAAGTGTTTCTATACCATGATTTTATTTCTGAACAGGGAATGTATTACGATTATTATTTTTTGGGTGTTAGTACAATATATGTCTTTCCTGTGCCCTAAGATACAGACTGAAACCAGTTTTAAATTATCTAAGCTGAATTTTAACACGTGCTGCTTCCGGTTTCAGTATAAAGCCCCCAGTGGGTTTCATGAACTCTGACTTCTTGATGTTAGGGTCTACCATAAAATTGAACTTTTGAAATAACACTGAACTGAAGAGAAACATAAAATCTTTGGCTAGTGCTTCTCCTGGACACGACCTTCTTCCGGCCTGGAAGGACACAACATTTTGCCTCATACTACTCAGTGAAAGTTGTCCTGTATCACTGTCTCTTGTTAAAAAACGCTCAGGTCGGAACACCTCAGGATCACCCCACACCACTGGGTCGTTGTGGATATGATAAATATTAGGAATCAAGAGTAACCCTTTGGGTAGTATCATATCCCTCAAACTGTATATTATCAAGGAGCACATGCCAAAGTCCCAGTGGTAAGGGTCCACAACGCCGTAACGTTTCAAGGATAACTGCTTGAAGGTATGGCATTCTGGAAAATTTCAGGAATTTTGAAAGTTAAAGGTCCTAGTGTATATTTAAGTTTGCATTTGAACTACTGTTTATTACCTGGATCGATGGGACAGGTTTGGCTGATCCTTACCCAAAACCAAATCAATTTCTTGTTGCAACTTCTTTTGACAATCAGGATTTGCTGCCATTTCAAATATAATCCATGTCAGTGTCGTTGAAGTTGTTTCAGTACTGGCAAGCAACAAAGCCATCATAGTGTTGTAACAGTTTCGCCACCCAAAGCTCCCAAAAAATGAACTTGTAGGATCTTCACATGATTCTACCTTATTTATATAAGGTTTAAGGATGTCTGTGTCTCCTTCTAATTTTACACCCTCCTTGCTGTTATTGTTAGAATTTCGACGGGCTTCAAAGTTTTCTACAATCAAATCCCGCATTTGCTTGCATGATTTTTGTAGTTGTCGAAAGGCGGGAGGTATAATTCCTAGTTTCTTCAACCAAGGAATCATTGGAAGTCCTGACTTGGCGGCTATATCCAAATCTTTAAGGACTTTATTCATGAAACAAGTCATTTTCGAATTGTCCTCGATGTCAACTGCAGAATCCTCGTTCACAACTGTCCACATTGTTGTAGCTGTCGCATGATGAAACAAATCGGCAACATGAATTAAATCTGTTTTTGTTAATTTTGTCACAATATCCTTCGCAATTTGGTTGCAGTTGTTAATCATGATTGATTCATGACTAGAGCTTCCTTTGATAGAACTAATTTGTTTTAGTGTCCGAAGAAAGAATTTACGCTGTTCAAGGGCATGGAGCCCAACTGTATTCGTAATTCCGTGAGTTTCCTCGTAAACGACGCCTAAAACATCGTCTGTTGTTTTCCCTGTAGAGTCTAAGCTCCAAAAGCCAAGTTTTAGTAGGCGTATGTCAGATATTACAAGTCCCTTCTGTCCAAATATATTGACAGTGTAGAGAGGGCCGTATTGGTCAGCCCATTGGGAAAGTTTGTTGTGAACATTTGATGTAAGTTGCAATGCATTTCCAAATACTGGAATGCCTCTGGGCCCTGAAAAGAAGACAATGCATGTTTGCACATATCACACGAAAGATTTGAGAGATCTTACCATGAGGTAATAGATTTTTTGTATTTTTCCGGATGATTAAGTAAACGGTAAGAAAAACTACCGTAAACACGGTTAAAAGCGATAAATCCAAGTCGTTTGTCATGACGCGATGTAGTGACGTTGTTTAGTTTCACGCCTACAGGAGACACTGTTGAATAAGTCTCAATACAAAATAGCATCAAGCAAAAAGCGTTGCACGGTGCTTGAATGATGCTAGAATGGTCAGACTCCCTTTAAACCACTAAGGAATTGTCGGTTTTAGGTGAATTCCATGGGCCACAGCCTACACTAATTTATAATTTGTGGAGATTTCAAACCGCAACGAAATGAGTTGAATGCACTATGGTTTTATCTGATAATTACTGCCGTGCAGAATCGCTTGATTTCCACGTGGACTCAAACTCTAAGCATATCATCAACCTGTCAACCACATGTTACACAATCCCCATCAAGGTCATACCACAATGAAGAGCTATAGAGTTTATCAGATATTGTGATGAAGTACGGAATCAGACTTTTTAAAATCAAACTATTAATATCTGTCCATGTGTTAGTCGTTGAAACACACACTACTATATACACTAGCTCAGGAACTAGGAACTACTTGTCTGACAAAACTCCAAGCCTCGTTTTATTTATATTAAATAGTGTAAGTCATGCCAAATTCAGTAGGTCCATGAAATATATGAGAATTAAAACCGTAGAATGCATTTTGCAAGGTTCACATAAGTTATCACGTTTGGCTAGATCTAATTTTAGAGTTTTGTCATTGTAACTTCTGCATATCATTCAATGATTCAGCATTATGTTATGTAATCATTTACCTGCACATTTACTTAAGAACTTAGGCATGGTTCGTCTGATGTGAATGCTATAGATATTCTCTGTTCCACCTTCAATTTCATGATGGGCTTTTACTTTGGAATGATAGGGGAAAGCTAAGCGATGCAAAGATTTTGTGCTATTAAGAATACTGGAAGTATACAGTGATTGTGAAACGTTTTTGATGCATTTATATTTAGAAAGCCACAGTGATTAAAGGATTTATCAGGAACTAAATATGTATTATTTTGCATACTAAAATATCTAGTTTTCTAAGCATTATTCAAATAATTCCAAATTACGCTTGTGGCCAAATAATTCCTATAGTCACACAGTTTTAACTTTAATCCGAATATATTTTATTGCTTATTTATGCATAATCGTAATAACATGGGCTTACTAAGAGAAATTTCAAATTTTCCACAGTCATGGTAGCTATGAAACTTGTACGCATGTTGAAATCTGCAAAGCAGGATTATTGATCCTGTTTTGATCAATACCTGAGAATCTAGACCATCTTGACTAATCACAGGGACTCCTACTTTGAACATGTACTAGTTTAGCTGCAGGTTTTAGAATAAATCCACCAGTGGGTTTTAAAAATTCTTCCTTGTCTAAGGATGAATCAGGCGCAAAAACAAATCTTTGAAGTAAAACTGCAGTAAATAGGAAGAGAATATCTTTAGCCAGAGAGTAACCCGGACATGATCTTCGCCCAACTTGAAAAGCCACCACATTATGTTTCATATGGTTCAATGAAAGCTGCTGAGTAACATTGTTCCTTTTAAGGAACCGTTCTGGCCGGAATATTTCAGGATCACCCCAAATACACGGATCATTGTGAACATAGTTGATATTAGGAATCAAAAACAGTCCTTTGGGAAGCTTGTATCCCTCAAAATTTACATTTTCTAACAATACGTGCCATAGTCCAAGTGGTACAAGTGAAGAAATCCTTAGAGTTTCAAGGACAACTGCTTCCAGATAAGGCATTCTAAAAGTGAAAGAAACAATTTATGAATTTCGTTTTTCTTAATTTTGGCATGTAGGTGAAACAATATCAAATTTGACATGATTTTTAAACTCACAGTGGTCTATGAGACAGAGTTGGCAAACCGTTCCCAACAATTGTGTCAATTTCCTGTTTGATCTTCATTTGACACTCAGGATGTGCTGCCGTTTGAAAAATTATCCATGTCATTGCAGTCGAAGTTGTTTCCGCACTAGCGAGTAACAATCCCATCATAGTGTTGTAGCAATGTCGCCACCCCGATTTCCCATAAAATGAACTCATGATATCGGTACAAGACTCAACAGCATTTATGTAAGGTTTCAAAATGTCAGTGTCTTCGTGAGTGCTATCAAGTTGGCGACGAGCTACAAAGTTTTCAATCAGGAGATCCCGCATTATTTTACTTGACTGTTCCAATTTTCTATACGCTGATGGCACAACTCCTAAGTTCTTTAAAAAGGGTATCACTGGCATTCCTGACTTTCCTGCTGCATCAAGGTCTTTTAGAACTACGTTTATAAACTCTGGCATATTTGAGTTTTCCCTAATGTCAACAGGTGCATCTCCTTTCACAATGGTCCACATTGCAGTCGAAGTCGCATGATGAAAAAGACTTGCCATGTCAACAAGATCAGTATCTTTTAATGTTGCCTGTATTTTTTCAACAATTTGTTGACAGTTTGCCAGCATGATGAATTCATGGCTTGATTTCCCTTTAATTGAACTTATTTGTTTTAATGTCCTAAGAAAGAACTTTCGTTGTTCAATAGCATGGAGCCCAACTGCGTTTGAAATTCCGTACGTTTCTTCATACAATACACCCAGTGGATCGTGTATGTTTTTCCCGGTTGACTCCAATGTTCCAAAAGCCTCCTTCATTAGCCTTAAATCTGATATTACAAGGCCTTTTTGTCCGAATATATCGATTGTGTAAAGTGGGCCGTATAGATTTGCCCATTGTGAAAATTTTGTGTGGACATTAGATCGGAGCTCCAAAGCATTTCCAAGAATTGGAATGCCTTTGGGTCCTGAGGACCAAAAGAAAGTTTGATTTTGTTTATCGTACTATCCATAAATATGCATGAATTTGTTTCACGTACCGTTTGGTAGTAAGTATTCCTTGGTTTTACTAAATTTGTAATAAACACTAAGAAACACCACAATAAATACTGCTAACACCGACGAGTCTAATTCAGTAATCATTTTGTATCTCTGCTACACCTGCTTATAGATGTTAAAAAAATCATTAAACTGTTTTCTCGGTGATCACCAACACACAAATTTATTTGACTGGATTTCTTTATTTCCCAACTTTATCATGTTCACATTGTTATAGAACACAAATTCCACACTCATAATAAGGTCAGACAAACTTCACTGCATGGTGTAATCTGCAGGGATACCATCTACAAAAACATGACCGCTGTCAACCTACGTCATAACTTTTGCGTTGGTTTGAATTGCAGTCAACCTTGAATCATGGTATTACATTGACCTTGCGTTGGTGTCAACCAGAGTTGAAAGTGAAAAGTTAAGTGGGTGCATGAGGTAAGTGGTTGCATAACAGAATTACCATATGTATAATATTACTTCTCATGAACTAACTGATACGATAGAGCAGCGCTGTGCTTTGTCGTCATTAGGTGATAAAATCATACGGTATGATTAGAAAGATCCTTATGATCCATGAAAAGCTTTCAGCAAAAACCTCTCTTTTACGGGTAAAGCTGGAATGTAAATAGTAAGCAAAGAGCTCTTTATATTGTTATAAAGGTTATATTGTTCTACATACTTTTGCAGAGGGATTTATTCTGTATCGTGTAATCATGAAGTAGGTTTTATAAGGCTTTCTAAATTATACAGTTTTGTTTTATCTAGCCGTGTCTACAATCCACTTTGTAGTTTTTTCTTGCTGTTGTCACCTCACAACTCTCTGATATGAATTTTTACATTTTTCGCTTCCGGTTTCTGAACAAACCCACCTGTCGGTTTAAGGAATTCTTCTTTCGTCAGAGCAGGGGCTTTGTCGAAAGTAAATTTTTGAAACAAAACTGCGCTAAAAAGAAAGAGAAAGTCTTTAGCAACTTGTTTACCTGGACAAGATCGTCTTCCAGCTTGAAAGGAGACGACATTTTGCTTTAATCGATTCAATGAAATATGTCCTGTCCCTCTGTTCGTAGTAAGAAACCGTTCTGGTCGGAACACTTCTGGATCTCCCCATAGATCTGGATCGTTGTGAATATGATAAATATTGGGAATTAAGAGAAATCCTTTGGGTAATATGTATCCCTCCAAGTTTATCTCATCAAGAAGGACATGCCAAAGTCCAAGTGGTAAAGGGCCACAAATCCTTAATGTTTCAAAGATAACTGCTTGCAAATAGGGCATTCTTGAAAAATTCAAATTCAAATGAGTAGTTTCACCGTTTAATTTTAAAAACAATGTATATGTAGTATCCATATTTACCGGCATCGATGAGATAAACTTGGCTCTTCTTTTCCAATAACAGAATCTATTTTTTGTTGTACGTTTTGCTGGCACTTTTGATTAGCAGTCATATAAAAAATGATCCAAGTCATTGAAGTAGTTGTCGTCTCCGTACTGGCAAGTAACAAAGCGTAGCAGGTCATTTCCCAGTATCCAATTGCCAGTATCCATTTGCCGGTAGCATTTTACCTGCTTTCCGTTTGCCTGTAA
>JAAXOA010002225.1:0-13691 GCA_036561885.1 Salina celebensis | reverse complement strand
TGAAGCTATAATTAATTGACATGAACAAAACATGAAATATGGGCTGGTTGATAACACTTCGTTTTTTTGTGCAGCCATTTAAACAGCAAAGAGAGTAACAAACAAAGCTCTTCAGGATGTGTACCGCTGCACACAAAACAGCCACAGTTTTTGCTTCATGAGCACTCATCATCTTTTCCAGAAATCATACTAAATCAAGGTAGCCTGACGTGGCTACTAATGAATTTAATAACATTTTTATAGAGACGACCAGAGAGATTGCCACTTTGTAATGGAAATTATTTACCATTTATCAATGGATTCTCTGCGAGATTTAAAATGTAAATATGAACAATAATTCTAATAGGCCTTTTCATACAAATCATGGTAGAAGCAGTTTTTTTTGTTCTTCGCCGGTTCTTTGAAACACCAATCATCATAGAGAAAAAATGCAGTGCTTCTTGTTCAAAAACATTTAAAAGTATGATATAAAATATTCTCTTGTGTTATGTATTATGTATTTTTACTGCGATGGCCTTCTTAAAAACATGTTTGCACTAACAGTTTTCTGCAAACAAACCTATTTGATTGTTTGTACTTAACCTGAAGGATGATCGTCTCAAGAGAACCCGAAGAAAAGGAGCAGTAGCCTAATTAGATTTTGTTTTCAACTCATAGTCAACTCCCCGTGTCCATTCGTCATGAAGCTCTTGTCTTTTTTTTCTTATTCCTAATCAAAAACCCTGAATCAGTCAATAACTTGTCAGCCATTTTTATGCAAACTCATCATTGCTGATGATGGGAGCTACGAAATAAATATAATGAGACTCCCTGGTTTTTTTTTCTCTTCACTCCATTTTTATATTTCGTTCGTGGCTACTCTCCACACGGCGCACCTACGTACATTTCTGTGATTATTTTATCATACAGATCATCTTGAAACAGTTTTATTTATAAGCTCCTCTTACATAACTTTGAAACTCAATAGAGCTGATGATGCATCATCGTAATATGCGATAATTTGTTTTTCCTTTCAGCAATTCATTGTTGTTTCAACAATTCAGACGCGCCACAGTTAACTCCAATCATGNCCTCTTACATAACTTTGAAACTCAATAGAGCTGATGATGCATCATCGTAATATGCGATAATTTGTTTTTCCTTTCAGCAATTCATTGTTGTTTCAACAATTCAGACGCGCCACAGTTAACTCCAATCATGGAGCTATTTTTTTCCAGTTGCGCATCGCATCTGGGCATGTGTAATAGTCGTGACAATGATAAAGATTATTTTAAAAGTTTTGGGGGTTAAATCCAGCCTGCCCCTGAAGCTCTACAGACCCAACTAACCTGAGGGAACATACAGCAAACAACAATAAAAACTTAAATCTTTCCGAAGCTAAGATGATCCGTATTTTTTTGTGCTCCGCACATATTTTTAAAGTTGATTATCGTCATCCTAATAATCTGTAATAATAATAACAGTGTATGTATACGTTAATCAAAAATAATACAATCACAACAGCCAAGTATAAAAAATTAGTGAGAGTGACTTTGTGCGTAGTACGCTGCCCAGTAGCAATTTCATCATTAGCAACAATTGAGTTTTTTGTTGATAAGATGCAAGGATTTTAAGCGCAGTGGTGGTATGAATTGCATGTAATGAAAAAAAAACAATGAGCTTCTTGTTTCGCTTGTATAAAATATATTATTAAATGACACATTATATGTTTCGTAGTAATGCTAATAGCAGGGTTGGGTTTAACAAAATTTTGTTCCATTTTGAAAGCCAAGCGGTTACTATATAGCCTGTGGTTTTTAAATGGAAGTAGAAACAAAAAATGATAAATATTGGACAGATATTTATGAACAAAGTTTTTTCGGATCATTAGTCCTAATGAACGGCGCCTCCTCGTAAGTCAACCCTATATTATAATTTAAGACTGTTGGTTTTACCTCGCCAACAGTCTCACTGGTCAAGTTTTCTAGTTTTATTCCAGTAACGCAAATAAACAATAGCAACCGGCTTCTTCAATTACTGCTCGTTTTTTTGTTCGCCACAACATAAATGTTCAAAATCAACCCAACGTTTTACTGGACATGTCCATTGCGCATAGTTTTATGATTAACAATTTCACAATTGATTTTCCTTTGTAATTTTATGAAAATTGTTTAAGCAGAGGGTAATTCAGGAAAGCAAGTAAATCACGACTAGTGCTTCACTGATTTTCAGGCTACATTGTTTTACACAGAATCCATCAGCGCTTGCTTTTATTTTGATTTATTGAAGGGGAAAGATTTTATTGCATTTTTGCTCGTTGAGCGGATATATTTTTTGCCAACTTTGTTTTGGTCTAATGATTCCAAATGAGGATGATCAGTTTCTTTAGTACTGCTTTTGTAGAGTGACGAAAGGTTCTAGGTTGGGCTCACGTACAAAAGTTCAAACACAAATTAACGGTGAAGAGGGTGGGTGAAGATCACAGGGTTATGAAACATTTTTTTTTTGTACTATTAAATGAGTATTGAAAACAATGAAGCTAAACTCTAAACATGATCAAGGGAACAACACCTACCTAAATATGCCGATAGAGCTTAAATCATAAACAATTTTCCCAGCGAAATATCGGCATTATCCGTTTAAAGTCAACAAAGACTGCACAATGTATTTACAAAGTTGTGACTCACGTTGAGTGCGTGCCTTTGTGTAAACAATTTCTTGTTAACAAGCTTGATTTTCTCTTTCGGAAGTGGATAGGCGTCATGATTATGAGCAGCTAAATGGTATAATCGGGTGATGATATTGATACCGGTAAAATATTTTAGGAAACTTGTGTAAACACCCTCGTTCTTACCTTACATAGGCAGTCATGATTCAAAGCGCAAGCGTAAAGCACAATTCAGCCAGATAAAGTGTTAGCGCCTTGGTAAAAAGCCATGTCTGCAAGTTTAAATTACGTTGTGTTATATTTAATATGATCAGTTTGAATGTGATTTTTTTTGTCTGTGAACTTTTCGTGTTAACTTCGTATATCTATTTTGTGCTTCTCGTTTCAGTTTTAGGTTCATTAGTGCCTGGGCGTATGAAAATAAAAAGAGGAATAATTTTTCAAGAGTTTTTTTTTTTGTTCATCCTTTGAAAAGCCTGGTTTACCCGTTCTTCTTAGCTACAACATGAATAATGCATTCATCTATTATCCTCAAAATATTCCCTAAATTGGCTTAGTCTTTGTTGTTAAATAAATTCCCTCTTGCCGCAAACGATAGATCAATGGCATTTAACGCTGGACTTTTTTATATAATCCTTTTGTTTTTTTCGTCTCTTTACAAAACATATTTTCTTCGGGCTTTCTTCTAAGAGGATTTTTGTTCATGATTCTAATTTGGTTATGAGAGGATGACGGGAAATAGTTGTGAACAAATAGCTTTGCATGTTTACATATTTTTACCACTTTTTCACGATCAACTCTTTTTAAACTCATTATTTTAACCACAAAAAATGTATAACCTCGTTAAGGACTGTTTGGATAAAAAAGACGGAAAAAACTTTTTTCATGACCGGTACACATAATAATTTTCTCTCGTGACGACTGTTAGGAAAAGACGAGAAAAAAGTAGAGATGAAATATGAAGGATTTCCTATTTTTTGAAATGTCCATGAATAAACTTGCGCGCTGCCATATACGGGGTTTTACATCAAATCTATCTAAAAAGTTTTCTCTGCGTTGGGCTGTTGTGCCATTAATTACAAACGATTAGAAAAGGCCATTAGGGTCAAATGAACGGAGAAAAATTAGTTTTTGAGCATGTCATGCAGAGTGGAGTTAAGCGTGTGTATTGTTATATTAATTGCATAATCTGCACACAAAACACAATGGAGTTTGGCAGGAAACATGAGCTTGAAATGGCGTTTCCTCTGTTTGCTTTACTATGAGGTATTTTTTTAGTCTTAAAAATTGCTTTAAGCTTTTGCAGAGGTAATTAATTTTGCTAAGAAAGCAACACTCCTAGTTTTAAGCAAAAATGGGTAAAAGGAAGGTTTTCAATTTTTGAGCGAGAGGTTGGCCATTGCGCATTGGTGTTTTCAAGATAAGAGCTTTGCAAGAGAAAATTGCAAATATATACACTGAGTTTGATAGTTTACATGATAAGCTTTAACAAACCTTACGAAATGAAATTAATTGACATTCAAACAAATTACCTACACTGGTTTTAATAGAATTAGTACAGCCAATCAGAGACAAACCTGAGTGCTGTGCATTCTCGCATCATATTGTAAATCCAATTACTATTAATATTCTCATCATGTAAAAATATCTTCTGGTTTTTTACAACCAGTAGAAATACGTCTAATTTGTAAAGAGGTACAAGACGGCATGTTATCATGTATTTTTCCTAACAAAAATTGTTCTTCTCCAACTTGTTTTCAATTTTGCATTACTACGTCATAAAAAAGCAAACAAACAGTAGCCAAAAGACAATTATAAAAGGATAATCTAATGAAATCGCGCACAAAACCTGAGCTCTGTGCATACACTATGAAAGCTAAAAAACCCAGAGCAATAAAGATGAAGTGAAAAGGAATATTGGACAATAAAGGAAATGAGCAACGAGTTTTTACAGCTTAACATCTACATGCGTCGGAGAACCGCCTTCCTTTCTCAGGTTGGCTTTGACCAAGCGTTCAAAGGCGTACCCAGTCCGAGTGGCTCGCCTTCCCACTTGAGTTCTAAACCACATCCTTCTATCATCAACCCTGTGTGTGCGTCTCTCTCTCTCCTTTCCCTAAACACTCTGACTTTCGTAAGCTAAACGTGTATCATTATATAAATGGCTGTTATCATTGTTTACTTTTTTTTAACATATCGCTGTATACGACAACAGCAGCACACCTTACTATCGCTTGCCCTTTCAGCAGTACAATAATAAGGGTAACTTTTTTCAAAACGCCAGTGTTATAAAGAAAAACATTGTTATGCCTGCTACCATGCTTTTTCCTGCAAGATAAGTATCTGACTGAACGTGAAATGGTACAATTAAACGATCTAATTTACAACAAGCAGGGGAAAATACTCGTAATGATTTTTTTTTGGCCTGCATAGAAGAATATGTTGGCGACTACATCATTTTGAATATAAAAGTACTGGGGGTACAAAGCCGTAAACGATTGTTTTAAATAAAATCTTGTATTTAGTTATGATCATTACTCATTTCTCCCCATGTTACCTCAAATTCCCTGTCAAATTTTATTTGCGAATGCTTCGTGTTCTCTCTCAGTGAACATCATAATGCAACAATTTATTATATCGCTAAACTACCTCTTCTGTCGTTATTATGTACGCTCAATTATGTAACCAATAAAGCGCACTACTTGCAACAGCTTTAAATGAAATACAATGGGATTGCCCGGGGTGCGGCAGTGATTTGCCATTTCTTGATTTATAATCTTATTTCATTTAAAGATGAAATTTATATTAACTACTGTACTTAAACGAAGATGAACCTGGCGGGCGTGGATGGGAAAAAATGTATTTCGGAAGAACTTTTGCGTAAGCAACTGCTACACAACGTACCATTGTCTTCACTAACGGAACCGGATCCATACGCAATACGCATACGTTGTGATATTAGTGTAACATCTTACGTTACCCAACGACAAAACGTATGACAAAAAAGCAATCCATTAATTTTCCCCTATTGTTTTACTAATTGCAGAGTATCTCAATAAATTAACAGTGATTGGTCACGATTACCCAGCCGTTAACAAATAACGATTGGCTCATAGGTTATAATTGTTTGAGTATTTGTTCAATTAAATTCACTAACCAGTTGCGCATTCCGTGAAACCGGAAGGTACTCAGTAATTGAATTTCTTGAAAAATAAATGAATTTTATGTTGACGCATAATTGCAGAAGGCAAAACCTTAAAAAACTCAAAATCGCTTCTGTCTTCAATACTAAAGTTCATCAGGCCTGCTCATTATAAAACTGTGGCCGTGGCCATACGCTTAGACACCCTCAACGTTTTAAAGATTGCTCATTCCTGATTCTTTGAACGTGAATCCTGAGCTCTTTGAAACATGCACATGAATCATTCACACAATAGAAGCGTTACATATGTATTCTTTATAGTGTTTATGTGTTATTTTCTTGCTCTCTGCCGCTCTGTTATGCTGCTGCTGTGTTGTATTCACATGTTGATATTGTATCGCCACAGGTAAATGTGAGGTGATGATGGTAGTAGAGAAGTAATAGTTGGTAATAATGGTTTTGTTGTATGCTTGGCAGGTGAACACGCTCATTTTCTTTTGCTTTGTTGGGAATCAGCCTTTTTCTCCACAGCGGCTACGTCCCCACTGTTTCAGTTGCCTTGCACACTTTGAGCAACGTGGTTCATGCCAAGAAAAGGTTTCACCTTTGAATAAAAAATAGATCTATATAAAAAAATGTCAGTGGAAGATCATCGCTTATAAACAAAGATACAATTTGTATTCACGCATCTTTTGAGTGCACATTTTATTCTTACGCAACTTGCCGTCTTGCGTGAAAAAGTTGTAATCAACGGGATTCTATGCGCCGGCATTTGTTTATATAAAAAGAACAACTTTGTATTTGATTTCCCCATTGAGAAGAAAGTCGTCTGTGGTCAACTCAAAGTGAATTTAGTGGAAAACAAGATTATTACAATTGTTTGTTGGGGAAAACACGTGTGTACAAAACAAGTTAACGATTTACGATTAAAATCTTTAGTGAACTGTTCTACTAATTGATTAAAACTAAGAATCGTTATAGATTGGATATGATAATGTGCAAAGGCTGACTTGTCTGTGGATTTTTTTATTTGTCTGCAGAATTAATTGAAAACAATGGATTGTTTTTGCATGCAGTTAATCATTTGAGAGTACTTAGTGTGAATAAAGCCTGATTGTGTTTTAGATTGGGAGCAATCAATAATTAAATTATGACGAATGTTGTTGAACGTTGTAAGTTCGAGAAAATTCCAGGAAACGGTTGAAACAAGATACTCATTAAGTTATTAACTTTGATTGGTTTTTGTGTGCGGCACGAAGAGGAAAGATTCGCAAAGTTATAAAGCATCGGTTTGCGACTCTGCTGCCCCTGAAAGTTATAAATGGACCATAAAATTCCAGTTTTTTTGTTCGACAGCAACTGTTTCATGAAACTATTTTGTGGGGTTTTAATGTTTTAGCAATAAATAATAATAAAAAAACGGTAGTGATGCGGGATTTTCTAGACACATAAAAATCATAACCGGTTGACTTGCAATAAAAACACGAGAATTCGTCTTGATTGATAAAAGAAAATACCCACCCAATTTATTGTTTTTTTTCTGTATTGTGCTTCTTTATGAGTGGAATAACACCATTTAATTACTAAAATAATAATATCAGTATTATTATGATGGACTTTAACCTGTAAATCCAGTGACAAAATGATCTCAAACGAGAAGCCGGTGTCTCAACCTCGTCCTGCCAAAGGACTTTTCTCCATTCGTGACCTAGTCAGATGCGACAACGATGCTAAAGGTAACAAACACATTTTTTAAAATATAAACTTTTATACTCTACACGCCTTGATTTCTCCAATACGTCAATAGATCTTACGTAAAACCTGTCGCCAATCTTCTAAGCAGTAAAAAAGTTCACATTTTTCTGTCGTGCAGTCAATAAAAATGATATTTATTGAATAACATAATTGAGTCTGTATGACTTATAAAGTAGCCATTATGGAGCTCCGGTTAATGACGATATTACTTTAATTGCTGTATTCCATACCAATATGTTAGGTTATTAAACCTATTGATATTATGCCTTGTTCGTCATAACTTTTTTGCCTTAAACAGGATCTTTGTTTTATGTTTAAATGTTAGCAAAAAAACAAGTTCGCATTGGGTGTCATTAACACATACATTTTTCCATTGTCTGCACCAAACAAACAAGCAAAGTGTAACAACTCAACATAAACTGTTAAACGAACTCTGCTAAAGATAATATGCTGATATTTTTTAATTTGCGGATTTCTTGAAAAGAACGGGGAGTGATATTAGTATAATTTTGTTGTTTCTTACCCCCAACCCTTGTAAAAATAGAAGGGGTGATTATCATAACATAAAATATGGCAGATGTAAAAGAGGAGCATGCTGTGCTTTACCAAACGGAATTGGTACGCAGTCGTGCATGGCCATTTTGTTGCAACACAGTGTTTGCACTTTTGAGAAGCGGTTGAATAAATAATAAGATAATTTAGCAGTTTTTTTTGCATACCTATCGCAATTATTTATTCGTCAATGAAGTAAAAATTATGCATTTAGAACTTTAAAATTGTTCTTGTGGCTGGCTTTGCCATGAGGAGCATGAGCAAAAATATTACAACAAGTTGACCTAATGAAACTAACAATAACTGATAATCATGTAATCATAATGATAACCGTTTTTGAGCGCTGTACGGAATTCTACACAAGGAACTTGTAACTTAATGAGCTAAACAGATTGCAATTAGAGTAAAATTAGCAAAAAGGTGTTATTTGAGCTTCCATGAGCAGCAAACTTCTCATGTTTAACAACTTGCTCATAGCTCATTATTACAAGTATAGTGTGGTTAAAACAAAAGAAGAAATATATCTGCCTATAAGTAATTTTGATATGGAATATGCGAATAAAAAAATATATTATTGAGATAGTCATGTCATTATTGTAATTGCGAGAATAATGTTTCCTATCTCACGGATGTAAACTCTTATGATTATGATTAATTCAATGTCATTCTGTGCGCATGAATTGCGCTACTGCTCAAAGTGCAAGTGTCACTGAATGTTTGTATTCCTTTGTTTAAAAGCAGCTAATTACACCGATACAAGTTTCATGTCCTGTTGTTTTTACACTAAACACATAAATAGGCATGTATGTTTTTCTAACTATGAAACTCATAAAGCATCATTTATGATTTTTTTTCAATCTTTGCTGTCACAGACTTTTTTGTTCATCAAACCGATCCAATTCTTTAATTATAGATTGTCCAATCGATAAATGGTTTGCTATTAGTATATAGGTCACTCGCAAATGGCAGTTTGCTAAATAAACTTACAAAATTTCATAGTAAAATTACGCTTATTACCACAAAAATATGTGTAATATTTACAAAAAACCATCTTAGCCTGTCGGCCATTCTCAAGAACTTTAACACGCACGAAGAATTCATTATGAACAAACAACTTTAAATAAAAAAAATATTGTAATATGTACATACGTGCTAATTGCTAAAAGAAAATCTATTAAGAAGCCCCTGGGCATATCAAAATGAGTAATACAAAAGGGGATGGCAGTTTATTAACAAGTTGAAAAAAAAATTGTATTCTGCCACCTGTGTATTCAAAACATGACATCCCACTCAAAATGTAGCAGTGCATCTGAATGAAAAAAACAACACTTCAAGATTAGTTTCATGCTATGCATTCATTCTAAACAGATAGTAATTACTAAGAATAGCTATTTTGCATATTATATTGCTGCACTTGTCATTGTTAGGTAGTCTATCATAAAACGACCTTTTGATGTCATTCAGTAAGAGACAGCAGGTATTTATCGTTATCTTCATTTATTCAGAGAGTATAGGTTACAGGTAAAAAAACTAATGCATTTTTTTATCAAATCACCAAAGTGTGATTTCAATTTTGCTACAAATGAAAAAGATGACGGCTTTTAGACTCAGAGGAACCTTTTTATAAAATGGAATTGCTTGGCAGATATGTGTTAACTAATTGACTGCTTTGATTAATTGCTGCAAAGCGATTGGCTGAAATAAATAAAAGTTAATTTTATAAATTAATATTGTTTGTGCAACCGGTTCTACCTTGGAGTAAAAAACTAAATAAATTTTCGTGTAAAGGTGATAAATAAAAAGTGATAGAAACGAAGACGGAATAAAACTGAAGCTTGCTAAAATGATAGCTTTTTTGTCAAAGGTGCGTTTGTTGAGGTGTTATGCGCCCATGTGGAGCCTAGCTAAGTAAATTGCTAAATGGTAATTATATTTATGACACTTCTAATGATTCTACACACTGGACTGCGTATCTCTCTTTTCCTTGCTAACTTGCAAAATGACTGGCTCATTAACACTCTGCTAATAAAATTTACGAAATTAAAAGATTTCTGTGTTCTGTGCAAGTTTTCACAACCTCGACGTGATACATATTTCCCTGTTGTATGTTTTTTGCTGTGTTTTATTGATTTGCGAAAGTAGTTTTTGTAGGGAGTAAAATTTATTAAACTTTTTCCTCTACGAAAACCTCTATTGTTCAGAAAGGTGTTTTTCATATATTACTTTTTCACGGTGATCTTTTCGATCCTCCTTTTAATAAAGAAAACGGCTTGCCTTCTTGCTCGTCTCAAGTTTCAAAACGCTTCGTTAATATGCAAAGCTTTGTCCATGTTTTTGAGTAGGAGGCGTGGTCACAGGGTCACGAAATGCTCATTAGTCTGTAGAAAAATTAACGTAATTAGCTCAGCAATTATCAACTGGCACCAACAAGCTTTAAAACAAAAAGACAAGGCTGCTTTGCACTAAAAATATATATATACGGCCACTATACACTATATGAATCTAAAATATACTGTCTCACAATCAGAGGGAGTGGAATGCATTTTGCGTTGTTGGTTGTTGCTGCTGTATTAGTATGAAAAATATATATTTTTATAAGCCAAGTAGCAGAATATCACTTTTAAACCCATATAAAACTTTTACACTTCAATAATGATCATATTATTTTTAGCCCTAATGTGGCTGAGGAGAATAGTAAAAAAAGTCTGGCAATCTGGAAAGAATTTAAAAAGAAAAAAAAAAGCTTTTTTTTCACAGATTAGATAAACCTTCATTGGATCATTTGAAACACAAATAAATGGTTGTTTTGTCGTAATATGTTTAATGGCACTCTCACCTTGTAACTTGAGTAGACACTCTTCCTACATATTTTTCCTGAGCAAACGCCACCACCAGCGAGTAAAAATGTGTTCACCCTCCTGTGCATACACGGTCATAATCATCCCTCTTTTGTTGAGACGACGACACCAACAAAAAACGTCTTGTGCACTTTGAAAAGATGCTCGCTCCTAATGACACGTTTCAACTCGCACTTTACAATAACAATCAAAAAAGAGAATAGATAATGGCAATATTATTAGTGCATAGTTCTGTAAGAATGAAACAAAAAAATAGTTTCACAAACACATAAAAGTGACGATGATAGTGCAAGGAGCAGATGAATAGCTCATGCAACGGAAAATTTTAATATTAGAATTTACACTGTTATTTTGTATGAATGGTAGTGATATGAGAGAAACAGACTCATTTTAAAAGTCATTTTCAAAATATACTTTTTTATGGGCTGGCCATTTTCTTGTGATGATGGTGGTCCATGTCTGTTCTAATTTAAAATTCCTTCGGGTTACCGTATTAGGTTAAATGCAATTAACATTTAGCATTCATTACTGCTGAGTCAGTCATTTAAGGAATTTTTTTTGGTTGATGAAAAGTTTATATATATATTTTTAACAAACATTCCTATCTAAAGGAGCACTTCATTTAACATTTACCTCCGTCGTCATTACCATCATGAACAAATCAGTCGAGGCGATGATGCCTTGGGATGTTTTCTTTATCAGGTTTAATAGCAAACTAAACTTTTACTTGATAGATAACAGTTCGGAACGACTGCATTAAATGGTGAACACATATTGAATAGGTATATTAATGGACACAAAGAGATAAACAGTTTGGCCTACACTCATTTAGATAAATGAGAACCAGGGCGGTGTGAGAGGATTTTAATTATTTCTTCGAATTAGATTTGATTATTGGTCTTTTCCTGTATGAACCTGTGCGTAGACAAATGTAGCTCCTAATTTGGCAACAAGTTTTTTTTTCTCGTTGTACACATTAGTGCCACTCATTGGTGTGAGAGGATTTTAATTATTTCTTCGAATTAGATTTGATTATTAGTTGGTCTTTTCCTGTATGAACCTGTGCGTAGACAAATGTAGCTCCTAATTTGGCAACAAGTTTTTTTTTCTCGTTGTACACATTAGTGCCACTCATTTTCACTGTAGGTTGAGTGCTCGCAATATGATTTCAAGAGTGACGACGGTGAGTTTCAAAGTGGGTATTTTTAAAGCAACTTTCCGATGGGGAAATTAACGCGTCAGAGAAAATGGTCGTCTTTAATGCATACACTCACCAAAAGAATGTTAATTTGATGGAATGGTTTATTGTGATAACTGAGTAATTACTCTTTTTTTCAAGTCTATTCTTCAAGTCGTTGATCTTTGCGCAAGTCAACTTTTAAACCAGATTTTTATACAATATCGACCATCGTTTTTTATATTAAAAAGTCTTTTTATTTGTTCCTCATGATTGTTGTATAAACTGTAATATCAATTATGGTCACTTTAGAATTGCGCTACAGATACTATTTTGTTTTCAGTGAGCCATATGGGTTTGTCATTATCGTAAATTATAACGAAAAAAATTGTAAATGAATTAGACGAAAAAATAGACAAAAAATATCATTACTAACATTTGTTGTTGTTGATGAGATGATGTCGAGTTGCTAAAATGTTACAAATGATTACTCATTGTTTCATCATCATCAAAATTATATTTTTTTTATTAGAGTCATTCTCATTTTCGACTTTTTATTCACAGACATAAGGCATACCACAACCATATCAAATGATTGTTTTTTTATTCTGCGGAACCACACCGTATAATCATGTAAACGCACCAGTGTCTATAAGCGTACAGCATAAAACATTTTTGTTGAGAACGTGTGTACATTTCAAGTAGAGCAAAATTTGACGCTAAATAATAATAATGATTATTAATTACTTTGGTTGTGTTCTTACCTGAGCAGGTAAAAAATTACACATCAAAAAAGTTGAGGTGCAGCCAACATTAATTCACTCTTTATATGACTATACCCTTAAGTAGCTGTCATTTTAATAGCTCTACTGGCTGTATAGTTTCATATTTGGTTTAAGAGTCAGCACGATTACGTAAAAAAATGACAAAGGAGGGGAAAATTAATAAAAAAGTTTTCAAAGTTTCGTTCACACCACACGTTGATGTAGACAGAAAATGTAACAGGGCCGAAATGATATGGCATGTGTAACGCTGTAGGAAAAGGTGTCTTCTATCTGTGCGCTGTACAAAATGTTATCTTTTAAGTTATACCCGCAATGTTTTTTTGTTTTGTATTAGTGTTTAATTCAAAGTTGATACATTTTATTGCACATCACAAAAAAAATGAATTGGGGAGCAGCAGCAGATGTGTATCAGAAGAGCAATTTAAGGCTACCTGTCACGATTTCATTACAGCAATTATCAGCTTAATTTTTGTCAGCCGTGTACCTAAATTTGAGCATGAGCATAAATAGTAAAGAGATTAAGGAAAGAAGGGGAGAAGAAACATCCTGTTACAATTTTTTTTTTGCTTTGACTTTTTACTACTTAAAAGTACATTGGCTGAAAAAAAAAATTGATTATTTTTTTGGGTTACTTAATAAGTAAGCATTTTGTAGAAATGCTTCACTCAAGTTTTGTTTCACGATTTTGTTTTGGGCAGTTTTTCTTAATTTTTATCTAGTTTTAGCTACATATGCGAGTTTTCATGTAACATGCAATTATAATTGGTCTCACTAC
>JAAXOA010002224.1:0-13692 GCA_036561885.1 Salina celebensis | reverse complement strand
TAGTTTAACGCGTTAACTGCGGTATAGTTTAACGCGTTAACTGCGGTATAGTTTAACGCGTTAACTGCGGTATAGTTTAACGCGTTAACTGCGGTATAGTTTAACGCGTTAACTGCGGTACAGTTTAACGCGTTAACTGCGTTATCGCTCAACGCGTTAACCGCGTTATGGTTTAAAGCGTTAACCGCGTTATGGTTTAAAGCGTTAACCGCGTTATGGTTTAATGCGTTAACCGCGTTATGGTTTAAAGCGTTAACCGCGTTATGGTTTAAAGCGTTAACCGCGTTATGGTTTAAAGCGTTAACCGCGTTATGGTTTAACGCGTTACCTGCGTTATGCTTTGACGCGTTAACTGCTGACTGCTTTAACCCGTTAATTGCTGACTGCTTTAACCCGTTAATTGCTGACTGCTTTAACCCGTTAACTGCTGTATGCTTTAACGCGTTAACTGCGTAATGGTTAAACGCGTTAGAAGCGTTTTCATGCTTAAATCTTTCGCTACTTATGGGAATCGTGCGTGAGCGGTTTATGGTCTTTCAAAATAAGTAGTACTAATCTATACTGAAATGGAGTCCAGTGTATAAGGTACTGTGTGAGCGTATTCTGTGGAATCGGAAGTAAATTTTAGACGACATACCTAGGCCTATCCAATGGTATAAAACATTATCCTTTACATTTCACTTTTTTTCTCGTAGGATATATCCATTTTCAAGCCTATCCGTTTTTATATCCAATTTTGGTGAACCTTATCCAAACCCTCCGGAAAAACCAGTTTTTAATAGAAATTCCACAATAAATATCAAACGTTTCACATATGTCAATCAAATATTTCTTTTTATAATCCTGCATCAAACCTTTAGGCCGAATTATGCGAGATTTAGAGTTAATAATCCGATTTTTGGGGCAAAAAGATTTAATGGATTATTTTTCAATATGGAACTATAGCTGACTATTCTTCAACATTCCGTTCGATCGAGAATCGATACAACAAATATATTACGTATCTATTATCATATTTCAAGCATTGATCGTTAAATGTCAAATAAAGCTATAAATTTTAAATACAGCGGAACTTGACAGTAACGGCCAATAAAACCCCATGAACGTTTCCATTTCTGTGAACAGGAGCACAAGTGTTTGGCGTAAGTATTTAACCATGATTGTTGCCGTTATTTAGTGTTATTTACAAATTCTCAAGTTGGACCATTCAGTAAATCTTGGAGGGATCTAAGCGGTTCACTCATGTTAATCCCTAGTCTTAAAAGTTGGAACGCTTGGTTTTGGGATTCATAAGAGCGCCTTCAAACTGATATGATCCAGCTTGAAAAACTCGAACTATTCGAGAATAATAGTAGGTGCAATTCAAATAAAAGCTGTGAAGTAAAGGTGTAAAGACGAAGCTGAACGTTAGGACTGACTGTGAGAGTAATAGTGTGATGGAAACGTAGAAAAGGATGGAAAGTAAAATTGTAAGTCTTGATTAAAGATGTACCTTAATGAATAGCATTGCCAGAGCTATGCCATGTAAAAATACATATTACTGGGATCTGAAAGGCACCTTCAGGACTGACATCGTCAACCCATACATGTGTCATTGAGCAGGCCTACCCGAGCTGGTCTTAATGATTTGTCACGGGTCATGGAAAAATCCATATGACGAAAGTTAGGGCCTTACAGGCACCTTCAGGATTGATGTCGTCAACCAAAACATATTCTATTTAAAGTCTTTACTTGAGCCCGTCTTAATTATACGTCACATTTACTGTTGCCTTGCCAATTTGGTTGATATCGGTCAAACGGTACGACCTGTAGAGCAGTCACAGACGGATAGAGAGACGGACAGACGCAGTCAGCGATTTTGTTACTTGCTTAACAAGGTTCAGGTTCGTCATTAGGATCATCATTTTTGCCGTCGGAAACCTGCCGTCATACATGGACTTGGCTGTATATATGGACAAAGTATGTGTTGAAGAGAAAACTTGAAAAATGTCACGTTGACGAGAACGTGCATATTGGCTTTTAGCCATTTCTGCCTATTTCGCGTGTCACTCGTCGACAGAATTTTAAACCCGAAGCACATTTTTCGCTGTTTAGGCCCGATAGAGAATTTCCAAAATGTCCAATCTTATAAGAGGCAGTGTTGACGTTTACAAAATAATCCAGTCAACGTCTGTTACACCCCACCAACTCACCTCCAACTCTAAGATTCCTCATCTGACACTAGTTAAACTCACAAAATCGAAATCTATAATTTGGATATACACTTGCATTGAAGCCTTTATAACGATATGCTATTGTACCTATCAGCTGTGCGAGGTCTTTCGCAATTGGAAACACGACAGAGACTTCGAGCGACTGGCTTACTGCGCAATATACATTTCTATCACAGGAATATTCATGTTTTCCTATAAAATGTGGTACAACCTTGGCTCAACAGCGGTATATGTATTTAATCAAATGATATTGCTGGCAGAAATCGGGCCTGACTTCAAACCTAAGTTCAAGAGGCAAAAAAGTAACAAGTGGGATACGAAACTTCTCAAGTATTTTGTTTATGCGACAGCAGCGGGTGTTGCTGTAACTGCATCATTTTTACCTGTATTTTCCTTCATTCATGAGTTCGATCCAATACAGCATTATTTTAAATTAGTATTTACAGGACGAAGCTATATTGTAAAAATCTTGGCTGTTATATATTACGGATTCATTGCCTACCAGAATGGAGCCACGCTTCTTCGCTCGTTCCTGCTAATGTTAGTTGGTACAGTTTGTACAAATGCAATAACAGCCAAATTTTTAATTACTAGGAACTCCACAAAATCTTGCAGGTTAAGACCCCCATTCTATCTCTTTAGGCAGTTTCAAATAATTAATCACACATGCAATCTAGTAGCGCAGGACTTTCTTGGTGCATTAGTTGGCTTGGGAATTATTGCTTCAGCTGCCTCAGGATTTGTTTTGATTTCGATGTATAATGAACTACCACTTCTCGTGTATGTGATTTGCAGCACACCTTTATTTGCTTCGCAAGCGATTAACTTCGTGTTTGTGTACCTTGGGACCAAGCCCATGTTAAATTGCATTCACTTTCGATCGTACTGGAAGGGACTTCAATGGCAGTTAAACCGAAAGTCTCGAATGGAGCTATGGTCTTTACCCGAGCATGTGGGAATTTCGGTAGGATGTTTTGTGAGAACTATAAAACCTCACACATCCTTGTCCATTGCAGATGTTACGGTTAATTATGCGTGGACAGTAGCTGTTATCAAACGGGGAAGCTAACAATCCGCAAATAATTAACTCCTCCCTATTTGCAACTGATGGGCATACTTTATTGTCAGGTGTCTCGGTATTTCAACCAACATGAAACTGACAGCAAACCTTAGGCTTACTTTATACTGGAGAACAAAGTTATCTTATGTGTATCGTTGTAACATAGACTAGAACTAAGTTTGTTTTATCTTGATGTATAAAAATGTGCTTTGTATAATAAATCTTGCAACTTTGACTAACTATATGCTGTGTTTGCTACTGGATGTTGCACAAATGTTACCATTTTTTCAATTTTGATGCAAGCCTACCTGCCAATATGTTAACGAAGTAGAAATGTACGTATCATTAAATTTGGGTGTATGTATGGGAATGGGAGTCTTTGCATAAAGAATATCTCTCTGCTTTTTCAGCTACATATACTTCAGTAAACCAATTGAAAGAATACAAAGGTTGCATTAGTTTGACTATCATGCAAGCTTAAAGCATTATTGCTTATCGCAAAAAATATCAAAAAGTAAGCATATAATCAACTCAAAGCTTTAGAAAAATATTGTAAATTTACGAGAACAATAGTCGCTGGTTTAATCTTCCAACTTGGTAGGTTGGTAAAATATTGGTACCTAAGACACTTTATATTGTGCATGTTGTTAAAAAATGGGATCAAGTTAATTGAACCAGCATGATAAACAACAACCTTTAATAATATTATTTGTAATATTTGATTAAATTGTTCTAAGCATTAATATCAAAGGCATAAGGTACTATGGGCGACTTTCAATATAGCGAGGTGTGCAAAAAAAATTGCATAAAAGTTATTAATGTTACTGGATTTCTCCAAGCAATAATTTCTTGCTATCGTTTTACGGTTCTCATATATGCAACGAAATAGGGTCGACATTGTCTTCTCACAGTAGTCATTAAACTAATCAATTTCTTTATAACTATAGCAGAAAACTGTGACACCCACTCAAGCATAAATACACAAATTACACCTAACAGTAGGCAACACTGGAGAGTACAAATTTTACGAATGTTCCCACTATATGGAACTGGACCAACGGTGGGCCTAGCTTTTCCATACCTGGACATTTTATGATACCAAGTTAGAGTGTCTCTTTTCTCCGTTCGTCCCCAGAAGTCAATGAGTCCAGATTGCATAAGATTGAAACTCCTTGAAACCAAACACCTTGGTGACATGAGAAAGTTGTTAAACCCCATCCAGTACCATTGCCCAACATTCAGTTCTTCAAACCTGAAAATATCTGTTTCTGAATTGTTATTGTTGTTACCCAGTCTGTCATATATCCGAAACAATGCATTCAAACCGTCTTCGAGAGCAACCCGACTGCATATTTTCATTTTAAACATGCTGTTGTATACAGCAGGAATCTTCAACGTTTGTATAGCATTAACATTGTGGACACTCTTCGTTAATTCCGCATATTTTTGTGGCGGAGGGACTTGTCTTGGTGTAATTAGCCTATCAATGTTGCTTCCTTTTATAACAGAAATGACAACAATTGCAACAAATACCCATGGCACACTTATTAATTTTAATCGTGGAACAATCTTCGTATTTTGACTCAAAAGTATGCTTAAAACGAAAACCAACCTGTCGAACCTATCAATACAATGACTGGCGTCACATAGGAACCGATTGACTACAAGATTACTGACGACTGATAAACCTAACAGACACAACCATACATACAAATCAAAAGCTAAGTGATTCAGAGGAATTGGTAACGCAGAATGCTTCAAACTGATTCCACAAGCTACGTAGAAAGTGTCAAGTGCTTGTGGAAATGTAATCAGCTCCGAAGACCGGTGGCCTTCCGGCTTATATATAAAAATAAGATAATAAGGATTGCTATTCTTATATACGTCTTGAATCGATGCATTGGGATACAACGCCACGACTAGATTCTTTTGCATGAATCCTAAACTCGTATTAGGAGACGGCACTATTTCGATAGGGCTGTGAAAGAGGTCTGAATTGAAAACTTTGTCCAAGTTTAATGTGTGCATTGCCCCTCTCCCTTCAATGATTGTTCTATGTCTTAGCCACTGTAGTGGATGCTGATACCAAAGGAAAATGTAATAGACAGTTACAATTGGACTGTTGCATTTTCGACAGCCCACAGAAGATGGGAATAATTCGACTCGAAAAACTGTTGGAAATCTTGTCATTGCAACATGGTTTTCCAGAGGAATCTGCATGGATTTAACAAACATTTCTATACGTGGTACGGTTGTCAGCCAAGATTGTTTTGGTGTTCTTGTCCAACGCATGAAATACCAGTGTCCCACCTTTGGTTGTAGTTCGTGGAGGCCCAGTCTCTGAATTAGTTCTTCCGATTTGTAAGAGTACATAGATTCTCCAACGTTCCATGCAGAACAACGATAGGGATCAAGATATATAACTACAGTCGGACCAGCTCGAATGTTTTTGGCAAGGACATCTGAGTTCGACAAGTTGGAAGCAATCTTTTCAAAATACAATTCCTTAGTGGGTGAGCAAACATATTCACCGTTAGGGGATACCTTGTATTTCCAAATGGAATGCACAAATGGTAGCTTTCCGGTAAGGATAGTGTACAAATCTCTGGAATCACTGTGTACTTGATTTTGGACAATGTGAATATTACACTCCTGGATAAATGAAGCGTGCGAATCAAGACTTAAAATCTGTGAAATTACTGGCATTACTGGAAGGATACTCAGTAAATTTACAGTGTTCCAAATACGGAAAAATGGGGTTTCCATCATGACATGCCTATATTGAGGCGATAGGACAACTGAATAAAATTCGAGACGATGGCGCGTGTATTAATTTAATAAATTCTTGTCAAGTGCTAGTTTGGTAACTATAGTTCAGGTAGTTTATGCAATATGAACAAGTGAGTTGAGTCACTCTAACAGAAAAGCAGGGTACGTTCGCCTCTTTCCCATACACGAGCCAGCCGATAGGGATATGCGTCGTTACGTGACTATTCATTTATTCAGATTGATTCAGATGCATTGGAGTATATAAAATATATGAATTACGTCTTGGTTTCTCTCTCAAGTGTTTTAAACGAATGCTGGCTTTGTGTAAAAATTATAAGGTTATGCAGATTCTGCAAGTTATGCACGACTCTTTTATTATATGGCAAGACCGAGGTCAGTGTGATCTGATTAGACCTGCCATCAATTCCCAGCGAAAAGAAAGGACGCATTATAAGCTCAGGAATCATGGGGTTTTATGGATTTTTGTGGTCTAAAATTCCGCTTTTTACGTGCAAAACTAAGCAATTTATCGTAGATTTGTCCGTTTAGAGAGACAATTATCAGTATTGATACGCCGAAATTGTAATTCTTATCGTAACCTGGGCCTAAAACGCCTAATTTTTCGCTAAAATTTTTAAAGAAAGGACAAAAGGACACTATGATCAAAAGAAAGGAAGTCCTTTCTTTTGCTTATTTTGGGTCGAAAAGAAAGGACTGTTCTTTGACAGAAAGGACGTATGGCAGGTCTAGATCTGATACATTTATGGCGTAAAGAATCTTCTCGGCGATTTACATAATTTTTAAATTGGCACCTGGCCTGTTTAATTTTAATTATGATGAAAGGTGTGAACAGAATACGACACGATTCGACACCAAAGTGTATGACGTATGAATTCCTTGTTAACATCAAATCTCACGCAAATACGATTCATTCCAGTATACCTGTAACTACACCAAAAGTACAAACTTCCACCAGGAACTGAAGTGCACTTCCAGCTGCTATAAATCCGAACGCAACAAATACAGTGACTAACGAGTAAACCTGCTGTGGCTCAAATTCAATAATGCTTGTCTTTTGAGAAGCTTGATTAATTCTAAAGTATTCAGAGCCATTAAAATATAGTCGTGGCCAATACGACTCTTTAAGCAACCGAATAAAATAAGATCTGAGCCCTGCAGCCATTGTATTGGGAAACAATAGGCTGCAGTAATTTGGCAAGATAATTCTTACTAACAAATGTAACCTCGGCCGTGTCTAGCACATCTACAGTGATTGGAGGACTCACCCAAAAGCCTGAGTGGGCTTGGAATGCCGTTTTAATCGCACTTATTTGGAACGTATCGCCAATTATTGTGATTGGTTCAGCAAACGATACATTCAGAAATGTATCCACACATTTGAAAGGCAAATCTGGCCTTGAAAAGCTCAGTTTGATATTGCGCATGGGACAAAACTTTTTGTATAAGTTCACAATCAGGGCTTTCATGTGTGCCTGAAAGTTTGTATTTTCAAGTGTTTTATATTCTGCAGTTAGTTTCAAACTGTTTAGGTTCATAAGATGGTTCAGTGTGTCAGCCACGCGAGAAACAGTGTCTCGTGATTTGAAAAATGACAATTGAGTAAGCGATAAAACGTTTTCACTCATTTCCAGAAAGGACTCGGGATAGAGCGGATCCCTTAGAACACTTAGAGACGACGCCATATCCCCTCCATACATAACTGTCAGCGAATTGCAAAACAGGGACCAAAGAAATATTAAACTACAAGCAAAACTGCTGTAACTGACTTCATTCCAATGATCAGTTAGTGGAGCAAATATCCACAATGTTATTGAGCCTCCAATACTCCCGTTGGTGTTGTGTAGAGCGAATAACAACACTGCAGCGAAGATTAGCAAGTACTGCCATATATCCTTTAAGCAGTACAACATCGACGTCAGGCTACTGCCTAGCAAAAGCTTTTTTGGGACTATAGTTAACATTTCATGTGGAATTGAATATGGGTTGTTTAGGAATTGATACGCGGGGAACCTTGAGGGTAGGTAAATATCAAAATTTAACTTAATGTGGGGGAAAAATTCGATAAAATATCCGTAAGGACCATGTCGTACACTGCAGTCGCATATATTCAGAGTTGCATTTAGTGCTTTTGCAACTGCCTCTTCAAAAGTGATTATGTTTTTGTCGGGTTTGAGATATGAATGTGTTGACAAACCAAAACCGTTATGGTTCCCGTGCAGTTTTTGCCAAATATTTTTAATGTTTTCGAGGGTTGGATTTTCCAAAGATACCATATAAAATTGTGTCAACAAGGGATAGTCATATGAGGAACATGGTATACAGATGACACTTACACTGAGCAAACCGCTCGTGTTGTTCCTTCCGATATATATCCGATAGTCGGTGAAAGATCTGTAAAATTCGATGTTGTCAAAATGCTCTCTCCAATCAATTCTATTGTCGTTTGTGTCGTCCCATAAGATAACCATATGAGGACTGAATTTCTTTTCGACATGGCTCACAAAGTATACTGGCAATTTATCACTGACATCTAATTCCGACTCCAGGAAAAATAGTGTTACAATACAGTTAGCATGCTTTGTATGAAACCATAGGAATTTCACATCTGTTTTTACCAATCCATACTTGCCGCCCTCATCTCCAACATATTCGCTTTTGCTTCTGGGCTCAAAACTTTCAATCATAAATGCCTTGAATGTAGATTGAATATCACTGGAAAATGCATTTATCGATCTGCAGGTAACCATCCGACTTCCTACTGTCAGAATTTATATACGTGTATACCAAACATTCTGACAAAGTCGAGTTTAGAAATATCTTCAATCCATCCGTAAAATCTGCGGAGTCACGCTCACTTTCCAATGCCAGACAAGTCCACCAGAATATGGTGATGCATATGAATATACAAGTTAAAATTTGTGGATCCATATTTAGGATCAAGTTTTACTGTCAGGAGTCAAGTCAAGGTTAAAGTTACGCCTTTGTACACGACGGGTTGGATTGTCAATTCTCAGGGCTTCACAAGCGGACTAAGTTTGAATGTTTCTTTGGCCGTACTGACTGGTTTTCTCTTGAGCTTACATGATTATACACCTTGATTTGCAGAGTCGTCGACTTGTTTTCTAGGGCCAGCATACTACCACATTTCGCACACAAAAAGATGGGGCGATGTAAATGTTTCCGTCGGTTTGTGTAGTGCAAGACAAAGGCAAACAAGTGTTCCTGCACGCGCGGTGCACAACTACGTAACAATATGTACATAGTTGTGGTACCCGTCTTCAAAAACTCACTCTCTCAAATTGCTTAGTGATTAATTTAAAGTTCCATGGAACACGGTGGTTTACATTTGTTATGCCGCTTCAGGTAGTTTCCTACTGTGCAAGTTTAAACTGTGTATAAGATGCTGAGAACTATATTTTAGTTCAACCAAGTGAGGTACTGCAGCAAAATTTATGATTTCGCCTACCCTTTTGAAAATGTAAGGGTGGAATTGACCTGTGCTGGATTATACCAATCATTTTGCAACGAACTTTGCATAGTTATATTCGTCAATTTGAAAGTGTTTCCATGGAAATATCAATGCAAAAGTGTGTTTTAACATACGGTGGAATTGGCCACTGTTCCTCTAGGTGTTAACCTATATGTTTTAAATGGATTGCCAAGCAAGCATCGGTTGTATATATCTGTGTAATATGTTTTTACCCCAATCATTGGTTAATTCTTCAAAATCGAATCTACATGGACATAAAGGACGAAGCAACAACCAACTCAAGCACAATTAGTGGCATCAATAACGCATACAGTAAAGCGAGGGCCTCTTTCACTAGTGAGTTCAAAACTAAGCTCTCTCACAATATACTATGGCATAATATAGTGATGCTTTGTGTCATCATCCCTATTGTGATTAATAACAAACATACATAGGAACATTTTTCTGGTCTTGGCAGAATTCACGAGACTTATAATGGCTGTCTAAAATTATACAACAATATTGTACACACTGGTATTATATGAAATCTTATGATAAATGTTATCGACAAGTGTACTTTTCAAACTTCCTTCATTGGGGGTAATGTGAACAATAGATATTATTTTGCAATAAATTTTAGGTAAGGTAAAATGGATAGCATTTTTGAGTGGAAGGTCTTATAAGGAAGGAAGTAACTATGGTGGCTCATGGTGAATCTTGATGATTAAATCGTCCCGGTAAGCCGGAAGTACCGATGAAGTGAACTCTCTTTTTCGGTTCATTGGATTGTGTTGGGCTTTTTGAATCGTGATGGCTTCTTTTATTAGCCTCTGTTGTTCACATGATTATTTTATTTTAATTTTTGCATCATTCCATTTAATAGTATGGTCATTGGGCTTGCCTTGCGTTCTGAAACGGCTGAGTGCTCGATATTTCCTCTTGAAGTAGCGTATTATTGTTCCTTCAGTCTTATTTGGAAATCTCGACCAGTTTGCATATTTCTACCACATGTATCAATGTTGAATAAGATTTTTGTAATATACGTAAAAAAACTAATTTCTTAATTTAGCGATTTCAAAAACCATGCAATCATTTAAAAATTCTTCTTGCAGCGTTCATGAGAAAATAAGTTTTAAATATTTTTGTCGTATCCTAAACTATTGTAATATTTTTATTATATTATTTAATTAATCATCCACCTTTATACTGATTACAATGGTTTTGTAGTTTAGATCTTACTAATTGACAATACAAGATTACAAATCCTTGAATGAGCTTCTGCGTTTAATGCAAATTGCGTAATCGTGTGTTTTGTGGCGCCATGAGACCGTCAGGAAAATGAGGTATTTTTCGACTAGCTGAACTTTGCTCAAAATTCCTACTTATGCAAATGTTTGTTTTTGTTTTTAAAAGTCACTAGTCATAGTCATTAAATTGTTAAGTCATTTTGCTCAAATCACTCGTTGAAATGACTTAAGTGTTTGTTATGTCCAAATTTTACTGTTTTCGAAGCTCCTAATCGGTGGGTACACAAAAAAGGCGAAAACTAGTAAAACTAGGCACGAATCTTTTATTTCAAGCAGTTAGGTTCCATTAGTGATTCAATTGCACAGTTTAAACTTTTATGTATTCAAGGACGTACGCCTCGAATAAATGCATTTGGGGAAGGAAACACAGGTAACTAACATGTATATGTAAGTCTCCCAAAAACAAAAGTCATGTCACTTCCTGATGATAATTTGGTTAGCAACCAGTCCGTTACACCACAAAATCTTGAAGTAGCGAAAGCGAAGCAACCTTCATTGAATACGTTCCAATGAACTCAATGATATCATACCATTGAATTCACGTACATTTTCAATATGAATATATGAACCAATGAAAACATGATGCATTGAATATGGAACAATGATACCTTAAACCCATGAACATCAGATGCATTATTTCCCAGATTCTAATTCATCAGAAACTAACCATCATTATAATTAATTGTGCAATTAACTCGTGATTATGACAAAACTATCCTTGGGTGCTTTGAGCAAAAATTATCAGTTGACGCAGTTCAATCGATTTCAACAGTAAAAAAAATCGTCAATAACGAACCATCTTTAACATTAAATGTGCAATTAAGTCGTGAGCCTGACTACATAGAAACATGAAACTGGGTGTGAGAAAACCCTAATATCTCACAATGATACCCTGAAAATTTGAGCCAGATTCGTCCAACAGTATTCGAGATATAAAGCGAACAGACGGGCGGACCGACAGATAGACAGACAGACAAAAAATGCAATCCTATAAAGTAGGTTTCGCTACTTAATAGGACATTTACGAGAAAAACTATAATCTCGGTATTTATTTTTGTTGTTGTTGAATAGTCATAGCAAAGAAAGATTACGTGATATGAGGTAAACGTTTCACATATTTTTATGCCAGACTGGGTTGTTTTGTTTATGAACTCCTATTGCGAGTAGGTTTGTCATTAAAGAAGGATCTTCAAGCGTAACTTTCCCACAAAGCCCATTCCAACCTAAGCTTGTTTTGGAGTTACTCATTAAATAAAAAGGTTTTAGCTATGATACGACTACTCCTAACGGATCACATGCAGTATCATGTTACAAACCGTCTTGGGGCGTTAGTGAAGCATACATTTTCGGCTAACCTCCATTATGACGGTCACACAGAATGTTTCAAAAGAACCAAAGGTCTTGCGGAAATTAACTGGAGCTTAACGGTCGACAATATTCCCGATGGGGAACCTGATAGTGCAGCCACAGGAGAACATAGTGTCTTAGAAATAATTGTAGTGCTGTTATACACAATGCTTACTTGTTCCCGTCTTACTGCTGCAAATGGTAGGAAACGAGTATGCAGATGAGACATGTCTATCTCTTATGATCCCCTTCCATTTAGACAGGATCTTGAGATCTCGATATTTCAGAATTGTTCCAAGACACGTACGCATACTTTGCCAAGAAATCGAGTATCTGTGTATGGTCATGTGTTGGTTTCCCCTAACTCTCCCGGTTGTTTTCGCACTCTGTTTTTTTCATAATGCCGATCCCATTCACATTATTATTGCTAATATTTTTGAAATTAATATAAGTCTAGATTTACTTTCCTGTACGCTTGCATGCATTGAGTTTAGTGGAGTTTTGAGCTTAGCAACTGCCACACAGATTTTAATTATGATTGGGTTCCTTCATATTTGCATGGCTCATTTCTGGTTAACAGTAGCGGCACCTGTTTCTGTATCTGCTTCTTATAAGCAAAATGGAATCGAGTATGCGGTAGAGACGTATGGAATGGGTAGAGTACACGAAAATGATATTGTTTCCTTGTATCGAAGTCATCAGTGTGCGTTTATTCGGGCTAACCAGATTCTAAAGAGCGTAAAGTTTTCCTACCATTTTACTGGGTGCCTTTTTACATCTGTGATATCAGCGTTTTCCCTGATAAGATTCTCTAACGTTCTCTGTGATGGTTCTGGTTTGGGGGTTATTATAATGGTCCTCCTAAATATCTGTTTGTGGATTCCAATCGTTATTGTTTACATTGAGTTTTCCTTTATTGATGGCTTGCACAATAAATGGAGGTCTTTCAATGAGGCGTTACTGAATGTGGTCCCTAGGAAATCATGCCTTGCCAAACGGACAAAGTCGTTTGGACCAATCACAATCGAGTCTGGTGGAGACTTTTTTGATGTAAACAGGAGTGCATTCATGGATTGGTGTAACACCGGAATTAACCATTTAATTAGCCTTCTGTGCAGTGTATGATGCCAAACCACACGGCCCATGCTTGTATCTCACAAACAATTATAATATGGTATGATATGATGTATATGCATTGATTTTTCATTTGCTTGTTTAGTTATTCCTTGACACAAGCAAGCCAACATTAAAGAATAAAATTAATCATAATGAATAATATAATTATAAATTATTCATGTTCAGTATTTAATCATTCTGTGTCAATATGCAATGACTTGGCATATTGGCAAAACGAAAAATTCTAGATACATTTCAAACGTCATAATATACTGAGGGTGAGTAACCTAAATTTGCCGGCACCTTTGGTGCCCTTAGGTGGAGTACCGGCATACAAAACCATTTGCTGCGTATGCCTAAACGTAGTGCAAAGCCCCTTTTACCAACCAT
>JAAXOA010002223.1:0-13694 GCA_036561885.1 Salina celebensis | reverse complement strand
AAGGTATAATGCAATAAGATTTTTTATGCAGGTATAGCCGTCAAATCGCTTTCCTCTGATTTGGACCATGAACATGAGTTTTTTGTCGCCTTTAGACAAAACAAAGTAGTCATTTGTACACCTCTTAAAGATTACCTCATCAATATTATAATAGTGAATGAAAATCCTCATCTATGGTTTGTTTTCAGCGCTACTCATTACGAGGAAACATTTTTTATGTGTATTGTTTTCCATCTATTCTTTAAAGATTTATGACACTGACGATGACCATGCAGAAATTTTGCAAATGTCCATCGACTTGGGACTGGACAATTACAATTACTGCAGAAGGTGTACTAAAAGAATCGGAATGTGTCTGGTTTGTATCGCACCACTTCCAATTTCTGTAATAGAGCTACATAATGTACGGTTTGCAGAAACACAGTTTGCCTGCGAGCTATGACTACAATGGAAGTTGCGAATTACTAATGAAGTTTTCCGATGACGAATTTCAATTTCAGCAGGTGCCTTTGATAATTAGTATGATGACTATTCATCGCGAGGTTGTGCACGACGAAGTACAGCCATGACCATGTCTTAGCAAAGTGCAAAATACATGAATCCAGTACAAGAAAAAATCTTTATGTGTCTACAAATATACATACATACGCGTTGAGCCGTCAGTTGCGATGGATGATTTGCAAATTGTGGCAGACGCATGTATAAGATAAAATGAATCAAAACGTACAAAGGGATGATAAAATGCAACATAAACCTTATCGTAATTAACATTTTTAGTTTTGCAACATCAAAATTACAAACGCATTTTGACACGACATAGTGCTTGGAACTATGCGCAATCCAGTTATATTTGGACATGTGTGGGAAACTTTCTCGGCCAATGTTTTTCTCAGCTTATATTTATAATGCCTGATCTAAAGTGTTCGCTGTCAATTATCCCTTTAACGCGTTTAAGATCTGCGAAACATGCTACGTCGTAGTTTTTTACTATTAAAAATAGAAATGATGCTATCATGTTTATATTGTTATATATTTATTATATTTTCCGCAAATTATCCTGATATCCAATCCAAACTAAAAAAAGACACGAGATTGTGGTGTGATAAGTCTACGAATCGATGGACAGTGGCATAATTACGAAACAACGTTTTGTGAAATTTTTCGGATTATGCCTACATACTTGTACTTTGAACGAGACATTATCGGAAAGATTCTATATAAATTAATCAAACCTTCCTTTGACCAATTTAGTGTTCATGCACAGCTACGATGTGTGAAGGAATGTCATATTGTCAATTACAAATGATTTGTCACAACACTTGTCTGTTTGTACAGGTAAACTATTTGTATTTTTTAGAAATCCATATTGATCCCAAGTTTCAAGCGTTCTTTTCATTTTCAAAATAGAAAACCCTGGATAGATGGGATTATCAGTACATTAATCCTCGCCGGGGAAACATCGAAACAAATATTAATCATCGTTGAAAGTCTTATCAGATCGTGCAATGGTCATGTCGTGATTCTGACCTGCTAGTGTTTCCATATACACACGAGCAAGGTCAAGTGGCTTGGGTGAAAGCTACTTAAACGCTGTCCGAACCTAAACTGTTTCAGTAGCAAAGTAACAACGATTAGGTATATTGCATTTCTCGAGAAAAAGTAGTTAAAATACAATTTCACAGAAACCATGGCTAAAATTTTCATCGTTGTAGCCGCGTTGGCTTTGTTTCATACAGTGGCAGTGAACGCTCACGGTCGCCTATTGGAACCTCCAGGTAGATCGTCGTTGTGGCGATTTGAAGAATTCAGGCAGTACAATCCACCCTTCAACTATGATGACAATCAACTATTCTGTGGTTCCAAGGAGGTACTTAGTTAATTCATTCCTGTATATTTCATAATGCCACCAGTTTCTGAGGTTGTAAATTGACTAAATTCATCCTAAATTTGTCGTTTCTTTTCGATTCCAGGTACAGTACAACGAAAATGGTGGCAGATGTGGGGAATGTGGAGACAATTGGGCAGATGCTAAGCCACGTGAAAACGAGAACGGAGGAAAATATGGAAACAACGTTATCAGTCGTACTTATAGGCGTGGACAGTAAGTTATGAACGATCAGAACACATTTCTAAATATGAACTTGAAAATGTATGATTATGTACGTTGTTATTTTCAGGAACATAACTGTTGGAGTAGAGCTTACAGCTCCACACTTGGGCCACTTTGAGTTTAAAATCTGCCCATTGAGAAATTCCTCTGATATCGAAACACAAGCATGTTTCGACCTAAATAAACTTCAAATTTTGCAAGAGAATGATGTGGAGTTCAGTCCAGAATATCCAATCGACAATGCATTGGGATACATAAACACAACAGTAACGTTGCCAGCCCACTTGGCCTGTGATCAGTGCTCATTCTTGTGGTACTACAAAACAGGTACACAATTATCCTGATTATTGAGGCAGAAAACTCTAAGTTTTAAATGCTACTGTTTTTTTATAATCCGTTATTTTTTTTCAAACTTTTGAAGGAAATTCGTGGGGAGATTGTGGTGATGGATCTTCAGCGGTTGGATGTGGACCGCAAGAAGAGTTCCGCGGGTGTGCCGACATACGCATTCTGTAAAAGCTGTCAATACATTTTTACATCATGGAACTTGGCGCTGGTCGCAACACAAAGTCTTACATGGTTTTACTTTTATATTCTAAATATTTATCTAAAGCTACTTGCTAGCTGCCTTTATACTTATTCAAGTGATCTGTTAGTTTACAATGTTTTTAATAAAAACAAAACAAGTATAATATCATATCATGCAATCACAAACCATGCAAAAATTTGCACCTTGGAAAGCATTAATTAGAGAATTTCAATTTCTCCGGATTGTTTCTCATCAACTCTGACATTTTTACTGAATATGACATGAATTTACACTTACATGGAAAACGAGAACATACAGCTTCCAGACAACTGTGGTTGCGTTATGAATACTGCATTAAAATATGTTTCATTTTGGTAACATCGTAGTTTAATTGACACAAACGCCTGTCTCTGTGTGTGTTACGTACTGCTTAAGATGAGTTGTTATCTTTGTTATCTACCGCACTCCAAAAAAATGCGTATTGTACGCTCTCACGATAAAATGTTCCCACAGAGCCGTTACGCAAGCAGTCAGTTTCATACACTGGAACAATCAAATTAAAAGGTTTCTTTGTTTAATTTTGCACACATTTATGCGGAGATTCCCGTAAATGCAATTAGAGCACTTTTAAATTATTATTCCCTTTGTGTAGACACAGGCATAGAACAGTCTTATATTCCTGTAAGTTGAAGGTTAACTGGATTATCGAATAATCATCTATTCCTACAAATATGAAGCTTCAATGCAGCTACAGACTGCGGTGGTCTGGAATTCACGTAATGGTGTCCACAGCCAACGTTGTTTCAATTTTGATTTTAATAAATCACGTAACGGGCCACGGACGTCTTATGGAGCCACCAAATCGATCGTCCCTTTGGAGATTCCCTGAATTCGCGGATCAAAACCCACCAATTAATTATAACGACAACGAACTATTTTGTGGTGGATTCACCGTGAGTTGGCACCTTTCAGTCATGCAAGTGTATTAGTCATTTCAACATCAATAATAATTAGAATATTCTGAATATTTGCTTGTTTAGATACAACATGAGTATAACAGTGGCAAATGTGGATTGTGTGGTGATGAGTATAACATGACACGTCCAAGGACAAATGAACACAAGGGAGAATATGGAAAAGGAATCATAGCAAGGCGTTACAAAACAGGACAAGAATTTCCTGCTATTATTGAACTTACATTTGGACACTTGGGATACTTTGAGTTTCGACTCTGTAAACTGGAGAATCCAGGCCAAACAGAAACAGAGAACTGCTTCGATCAATACTTGCTGTCGTTAGCAGACGGCTCGGGTACGAAATTTCCCGTTCCTGACTTGGGAGCACATTGGTACAGAGTGAATCTTCAGCTTCCAAAAGATGTGGCTTGTGAACATTGCGTTCTTCAATGGCACTACAGTGCAGGTACGCCATGGATGCTATTATATTTTATGTCATTTAGGTCAACTGAAAGATGTTACGTAGTTACCATACGCATAACTTGTATTGATTACAGGCAATAACTATGGAGACTGTAACAATGGAACAAGTGCAGTAGGGTGTGGACCACAGGTATTAGCTAAATTCTTTCTATTTCGATATCTTCTCACTTCCAAGCTTGTTAAATAACACTTGTATGTTCCAATGTACAGGAAACGTTTCGGGGATGTTCAGATATTTCCATTTCTACAACTTGAATTAGCTTGCATCAGACTATTGAGTTACGTAGTTACTACTTCAATGTGAAAAATACGCTTATGTTATATAACATGTTATATTTATTGGAACAAAGAAATACTTTCTGACAAAAATTTTATATTTTTTATTACTATAATCACTCACTAAATGACAGATGGGAATGGAACAGAATTGCGGATCAATTCCAAAATATATATTCCATCCATTGCCTATAATTTCATTCATACCTGATCCACATTGATTGGGTTTTTCTTACTATAACGACAAATAATTATTAAAAAGATCAGGTCCATTGATGCAAACAAGATAACCTACTTTGGATCTTTGGGGTGGAGGCATGACAACCCATAGTCAGGAGTCATGACTTACCACTCTCGTCTACGGAACTTTCTATATACCCGTTTCGAAATTGTAGAAATATTATGGACTCTTTAGCCTCTGTGGACCTACAATATTTAAGCGTAGGCGTATATGTCCTCGTTAGAATGTGCAATTGGCACATGTTACGTGTGCGTTTGGTTTGAGGATGCTCTGGAATTCAGTGTTTATTTTTTCTATCTATAGGAGTAACAGAAAAATCAATTGACAACTTGCACCTTTGATATTTCACCAACGCCAACGCAGCTCACAGCATACTTTCACTGAATACATGAACAATTTCAAGAACTGCAACGTAAAGTTATCTTACTCTGTGGCTGTGAAAGAGAGCAGTGCTTTCACTTCCTTCCTCCTTGTATTAAAGAACGGTATATAAAAGAAAGCTCGTTATGCCCTCGATAGGATTGGTCAGTGAAAGTCAGACCAGCCTCCTTGATCCAGTCCCAATTGGCTTTCTCTCCACAGAAGAAAGCACCTCTTCCCAATGCTCTCAACGGTTTTAACATGTATTTGTCAAGCAAGCAGCGAAAGTTCATGCGTCATGGAATCCTCCCCCTCCCATCGACTTTTTACTACACAACATGTTATCCCGTAATGCTATATAGCTGTAGGAACATATTTCATACAAGAATGAAGAAAGCTGCTAAACGCGTTCATAAAGTTTAAAACTTCTTTTCTGGGACGATTTGTATTGTAAGCTGGATGATAACATAGGCTTTAAAGATTTTCTGCAAAACAAAAAAAAAAAAAAAAAACTTTACCTTTCACCCTTAAAACTCAATGCATCATCAAATTCAGGCTGTTTATCTACATTTACCATCAAGATATCAAGAACATTAAGGTATTAATGAAGATGCGGAAAATAAACATTTTAGTTATCGTGTTGTCTCCAATTTGGGTCGATTTTAAAAATCCTCTTGGATCGATGGTGTGGGAATGTAATTATCTTGATCAAGTTTACAATCACATTTTCTTCCTTCGGATGAGATTCCTTCGATTCGGATGACATACTATATTACTTCAATCTTGAAGTCTCTAGACCTTTTCGTATTAAATGAAGTGATGTTTATAGTATTACAGTTTCTCTAAAGAATTAATATCCTGCTTAATTAAAGCAAGAAGAATTTGTTCCACATAATATTCAAGCCTGTTTCACGCGTCTACGCACATTATCGCTATCGTCTTTATATTGAATATGAATTCACAACTGGACCGGACTGCATATTTTTTCATAAAATTCTATCAAAGGTGCATGAACACTATGAACAACAAATGCTTGAATTATAGCTAGCGAAGTTTTACATTGTGAAGGAAATATAATATATAATAGAAAAACAACTAATTTTTATCAAAATTCAGCAGTCTGCGAATTGGCCCACGTTGCATAAGCTTTTCTCTTATGCGTTTATCACTATCACAAATTACAAATTCGTCGACGTAACAGTGAATTCGGGGCGTGAGAAGAACAGAACTTCGCAGTAGGTCAAAAATTACCACAAACGTTAAAATGATAACTGCGCATTTCGACTGATGCTTTATGTACTCCATTCTCATCTCATGATCCTTGCAAAGGCAACAATACTCAGTGTAGAAATGCGAAAAAAACCTAGGAGAAAACGCTCTCATATACTGAAAACCTCTTTGTTGTCTCGCCCCGTGTGGATCTAGCTAAGCATGACAAGAAATGGAAGTATAGATCGCTGTGACCACCCAAGCTACACCACTTTTCTCTCCATTCTGTCCTCTTTCATTTTCATTCTAAGCTTGACTCTTCTTCGCGCACTTGCTTTTTTCCTCTTTCTCTCACCTTCACCTCTGATAAAGTGAGCAAAGGGGTGAAAGTTCCTAATTTCTTTCTTTCAATCATTTCTAATTTTTTCTGTTTCTCGTCCGTGGAAAGATATAGTTTTGATTAAAACGGTTTCGGTACTAACGTTTTAATTTGATAATTTTCTTGGTTGCGTCTGTTGATAGCTAACTGTGAATTCTGTCTTTTTCCTAAGCTTCGTAGTCATTTAATTACCCATTAAAATCAATTCATTGATAAAGTCTCTGTTTCTAGTCAAATCAATCACTACTTAAAGTACAAACCATCGGCATCTCACGAGAATCTCGTGTTAGTGTGTCTACACTATATGTATATCTATGCGATAAATACAACTATATTTTCAACCGTACAACCAATATATCACCACGCATAACACTGTCAACGACTGGTTATTAGTGGGGAACATTTAACTCCTACGTAAGTGTTGGATTGGAATAATTCTTGATACCATTAGAAGAATCTGTTAGTTGGCTAGTAAAATCAGTCTGTATAGTTGTGATCCCATTTTGACTTGCTAATTATAATGTATAAAGAACGCAATAGCTGAGTTAAGCATTTGATCACTATATATTTAGCTCTACGCGGAGCGTTTGTCCAAAATGACATCGATATCCAAAACAATATCGGACGCTACGTCCACTGTAAAGGACACCATGAAATCAGCTATCAGTTTGGGGAAGAACCTTGGAATTGGAAATAAGGACGTTGGTCAGCTCTACTATGAAGGTACCAAAACATTTTACTTATAGATTGATTCATAAGTGCATATGTAATATACACCGTGTTACTTCTTGGTCATGAACTTTATTGAGGTCAATTTGTAGGTATGGCATAGGGATAGACGTAGAGACAAATATGCATCGTTATATACATGGCATACACCCTACCACACCCTTGGGTTGGGTGTATAGAGATAGAGAGCCCTACTTCTCAAACGACTGAGGTGTACCTTAGACTTAAAACTTTAAAACTTCGGATTTAATGCAAAAAATGAATGAAGAGTAAACTAACGACTAATGATTGAATGCATCATAAGAAATTTAGAAATATTTTTCACTGTAGGAAATGATTCAATGAATCATTTTTAGTGAATCATCCAGCAACGGAAACTGTGAAAAAGTTTTCGAAAGGCAAATCTAAACCAATTGATCGTTGGACAGCGAGACAAATGTTTCCAAACCAATTTCTATTTATGCAAACCATGGAAACTAATGAAACTATCAATTAGAATTTCGTTGATGCAAACAATTCGTAGCAAACTGGCACTGTTGCCAGGACACAATTACTGAAAATGAATCTGTTTAATCTGACATGAGAAATAGTTCAATCAGTTCCTTCAAGAATCCATAACCGTTTAAACTCAAAACGATAATAATCATATCTAAAATCGAAATCAAATTTCTCACTTATTCGATCTTTCAAAGCAACTCGAATACAGTATTTCATAGAATCATGAAGATCTTTTAAAAACGGATTTCTTTTGACTTTAAATCAGGATGCATTCCCTCAGGGCCTTTTAGATAAACGAAGCCACTCATATTCACACCAGCCGGATATATTCTCTCGAGAAAACCTCTAAAAGGGGATCGCACAACTTTTCAAACATTTTTTTATGAATTCACCTTATCTCCGAAAGGAAATTAAGAGTTGCATTCATGATTCAACCACGAAGTGGAGGCTTGGAAGTTCCCTCTTCTGTTGCCTTGATGATTTCAAAGAAATGGTGTAATATCTTTATCATATTTTGTGGTCAACCCAAAATTCAATTACATTTGAATAGTGAGGTAGGGGATCTTTAAAAAAAGAGGATCCATAGGGAATATATCATTTACGTCGGTATTTGTTGCAACAGTGGTTCTTTTTGAGTGCACACAAGTATGAGCCCTATGCACAAAGAAGATATTATTGAATCACAAGTTTTCAGTGCATATCTGCAAATAAATGATGGTTTATTCAAGTTAAACGTGTGCATCCTCCTCCTCGACTTCCCCTTTGACACGAGTGTATCCAGTGAGTCTTTCTTCTCAGTGTCTGTTGTCGAGTAGCATATGCTTCCAGGAAATTGTGAAGTTTGACTGAAATGAAATGAAACAGCTATTACAAGAAAGGCATGTAATAAAATATTGTAGAAAGACGAGGGGGAAAGTTTCGGATGAAGAGAGAAGCTTCTGTATTCTTTCACTCTGAGAGAAAAGGGAAACTGATGCAACATCTGCGGTGCACAAACTATTATAAGAAACGGCAGCATATTTTCCGTCTCACATTGCCCCGGTTTTTACATCATATGCATCGACACAATTTTTTGAAGATACAGATGAAAAGTAGCTTTCTCTTGAATGATGTGTTGGATGTTTTTTTTATAATATTGGTGTGGAATTTTAATTTTCAGAGCTTGTCCCATGGAATCCAAGTGGTGCCAAGGAAACACTGGAATGGTTCCAGCGATTGATTTTAATATTGCTTGACTTCATTGAGAAAACGAACGATCGGAATGAAAAAATCTTAGACTTCCACCACCCGTCACAACTTATGCAGGCTATGGATCTTTCTGTTCCTGATGAGCCACAGAATCTAGATCAGCTCTTGACCGATTGTCGTGATACTTTAAAATACCAAGTGAAGACTGGTAAGACATGTACTTTTTAAATATCCTGTTCAAGTTTTTCCGTTTCTTTAATATCATATTATATGCAACTGATAAAATCTGGAAATAACCATACCAACGCAACGTTTTTATATCAACAACATTCTCCATAACGTAAACGAATAACCATTTTGATTAGAAATTTTGTTGCTTGGCGGAATATTTAAAACAGAATATGTGCATCATTGCTAGTTTTTCGCCAAACATTATTATCGCATCTTATACATACAACATAGTTCAGTCTCTCCCTTTTCAATAATGAAAAAAAAATCCTACGTTCCTGATTATACAATGACAATGAGACAAAACAAATTCCAGAAACGACTGGAATTGAACATGAACGCAAAAGCATCCAGTAAGTTTAGCTGTTGTTATAACATTCTTCAACAAATATTTATGTTCTTGAATGTAAAACTGCATTCCATAAGCGTATACGTTTTATTGCTATAAACTATTCCGAAGAAAGAGAAAAGAGGGAAGGTGATATATTCTCTTTTGTATGCACAACCACCTTGTCAGTTTAGCTTTCTTCTTGAGTTGCCTCATAAAAAAACTTCCTCTTTTGTGGATTACTTGAATTAGATTATTGATTATGAAGAGGAATCCCAAGTGAGTTGTGTGGTAGCGGTGTAGCTCACAAGGAGGGTGGCAGTGACGGTATCTGTTTTGACTTGGCAGGGCAGTTATAACGGCGCCCTGCCAAACGTTTGTGTAAAGGGTGCGACTGGAGTGCCATTAGCTTGCTATTTATGTCAACAACAGACACTTCTCTGATTTAAGCACATTTATTCCTCCCCTACTCCTTCAGCAAGCTGTTACTACTCATTATGCTTGCTTTCACTGCTTTTCCAGAAAAATATTACTTTTTTTCGAAATCACATTCCATTGCATTAACATACAACTTTAGGGAACTAATAACACAAGCGAAATAATTAATATTTTAATTTAATGTGCCCGATTTGAATATGCGTTTTAGAATCGTTTTAGCAAGCCAATGGTATGAATCATAGAATGCCATAAAAGGTCATTTGGCATAAAGTTGCTTGTTGAGCTACAATTTAAAAATATGGTTCAGGTCTTCTGCTATTTTTGCCAACGATAAAAACTGCTTTGTAGATAAAAGATGCAGCGAAGAGATCAAAGAATGTTGGTTTGATAAAAAGGAATTTTCATTTTGGATGATCACAACATGAAGGAAATGTGTTCAGGAAATGAAGAATGGAAACGTGGTGGACGTAAGGCGATTAGATGGTTAAATCGGGGTCGAAAATTAGCTACAGATAAATGATTTTGAATAGAAACATGAAAAATTGTGCTTAAGAGTAAACACGCACTGGAATCGGAATTATGTGCTTGTGTAAGCACACTAAGAGGCAAAAGGGGAACGAGAAAATGCTGTTGCAATTCAATTTTAGGATGTAATAGTATGAAAGGAATGTTGTATTATGAAACTGATGTTTGTAATAGTTTTAGCTGCACTTACAACATTCTTGCAGCATGACGGCACAGTATTGAAACGAAAGCAACGAGTCTAATAATTTTGTGGGGATGACAAATAGTGGTTGTTTGTTAGAGCATATAAAAATTTACAATTTGTTTATTGATTCATGCAGAAATTGCCTGTATTGAAGACAGCAAACATATTCTTAAGTATGGCTGTAGTCCAATAATGGCGGTAATAGGTGTTCCATGATTTCAAAAATGGTCTAAATTACATTTCCAAGCTTCCCATATCTTCTCGCTTTTAGTTCTGGAGGTTTTGTAAAACATTCTCGCTCAAAATCTTTATTTTGGTTCGGAATTAATCGCAGATAACCACTCTCTGTAGTCACACGTTACCTCCCCCCCCCAAAAAAAATACACCTTGCTGTAAGTTGTGCTCAGTTTTATAGACAAAAATTTTGCCATTGCAAAAATGAAGTTTTTTTGTTGCTCTTTTCAAAACATGAACAAATTAATTGATCAGTATTCGTAAAACCATTGAATTTTTCCACCATACAGCCCAATAGTGATAGGGCTGTTCTCAGCACTCCATATTCGGGGACGTGGAAACAAACACGCTAGAGGAGAACCGATATATTGGTTCTACAAACGAGTATCAAAGTTTGGTTGCTGAGCGAGCATCTAACAAGAAATCCTCGATAGTATAGTGGTAAGTATCCCCGCCTGTCACGCGGGAGACCGGGGTTCGATTCCCCGTCGGGGAGAGATTTCAAACTTTTGCATTTTTTGCTTTTCAAATTTGTTTAAACAAATCTTGCTATTTTGCGAAAAATATGTTAAAAAGTAAGATTGACTTTGTGACGACAGGTCTTTAAAAACTTAATAATTAATTGAGTGTTAATTAATAGATTGTAAGAATTGCCCGATGTAGACAATAGTGACTGGGATAGACCTATGGGTGCATGTATCTAGATAGTACAACTACACATCAAAATTAAAATATTTTAATCGACGTCAAAATAAAACTTTTTCTTTTTTTTTCATACATTTTTAATTGCAAATTGCTTTAAAAATAGTAACTAAAATTTTTGTCTTACTATTCATTAAAGGTATTTTGCGCAATAACACGTGTCAATTGATAATGCATTTTGCATGCATACAAAGAACATATTTTTGTTTGAGTAAGAAAGAGCGAACCGAGTAAAAAATCGACTATTCATTCAACCCCTATTTAGTTGCATTGAGACAAGTAAAATCCTTATGGATTTACGCTAAACCTTGATTTTCTAGGAATATTACTCTTGATGATTTGCCATTGCGGGAATCTTCTCTTGAGCAAAATAAAGACTTACCTCCAAACCACTATTACCCAACCAAACTATTTTTCAGCCTGTTCATCCTACGAAGTGGATTTTTTATCCAATTTTTTCGTATACTCATTTCTTCCATTGAATTGAAGCCTCTTAGGAACAGAAACCGTCTTAGTTTGGCACGTATATTCCTCCAGTCTCATTCATCCGCATTTGGGAAACTGAAAATGAGCGAGTATTGTGTATGTTATTCTTGTCAGCTATTCAACCATACATTTTCAACAATAGTGGTTCTACTACAGAAGGGAGCTTTGTGAGACCCCACAGATATTATTGCACCAGCAGATATTTGTTACGTTTGCATGAGGCGCATCATTGTCATTTCTTATCCAGGTCCTGGTGGGGTTAGTAGATCCGTTTTTCATTGTCTGAAATCTATTGGACAATGATTACTCCATTGTCAGTGGAAGAATTTGAATCCCCTTTATTTGCTCCAAACTAGCTCACACAAAATACACTATTTTTGTTTTCGCTTAAATTATCTCTATTTGAAGAGCTATACACTTGGAGTTGGTTATTCCTCAACGCAATAACCCTCCCAGGCTACATATTGGCATGCATTCTTTTTAATATAAACTGCGTTTTGCTACACAACAATTTTGTTACTTTTACGTGCATTGAACCCTGCTTTTAAACTGATACTTGGTGCAATACATATTGTTTGGTTATTCCTCAACGCAATAACCCTCCCAGGCTACATATTGGCATGCATTCTTTTTAATATAAACTGCGTTTTGCTACACAACAATTTTGTTACTTTTACGTGCATTGAAGCCTGGGTTTAAACTGATACTTGGTGCAATACATATTGAAATGAGTAATTCAAGTAGGGTGGCAATTCATCTACTTCCTTCTGACACTGACAAGCTGGCTCGTAGTGCCACAGATGTGCCACAGCTTCCTCCATCCAAAAACTATCTCGGTTTCCACTCGCAGTAGTCTGCCACTTAAAATCTTGTCCTGGTTTTCTTTCTATAATGAATTCAATAAAAAGTAGTTCGAAAGAAAAAAAAAATACGTGGCAAATCAAACAAAAAATACATGGGGAGAAAAGAGCTCAATTGAAAATCACCCTTAGAAAACTATTAGTTCTAGGGAAACTTTCCCCAGATATTTTCAATCCAACAAAATGTAGGAATAAATGGCTATCATTGTAAGAACCTAGAAGGAAAGCTAAATGAAAGAGTAGGTGATACTTATCTGCGTCTTGTAAAGAAGTGAATGCGGTCTCGTCATGAAGTATTTCTTTAGCCAACCAAGTAGGATTTTGGAAGCTTTATGTGCGCTCATTGCAAGCAGTATTTTTGTTATTAGTTAGACAGTTCTGATAAATTGCTATAATTAAGAGAAAGAACTCAGAGAATACAAAGCGCCAATTCATAAAGCTCTTCGCATTCCAATTTTCTAACAAAATATCTAGAAAATTTGGTATGCTTAGTATGAATGACTATATTGAAATTTGAAAGTTCTAATATTGGACTGAGACTGTTTTGATATGTAGAGTTCCTTTTGCGTTGTTTTCGTGCAACTTTCAAGGTCACAGCAAAAGCCGAAGATTGAATGTCTATTTGTTTCCAAACAATGTATCCCAAGTCTTATGGTATTACGCACAAGAGCTCTTATAAAGACATACATGATTACTTTGCCATCATCAGTCATCATAATGCGTGCAGCCAACCACGAAATAGTTTCCTGAT
>JAAXOA010002222.1:0-13698 GCA_036561885.1 Salina celebensis | reverse complement strand
CTGCTCCTTATGAGGTTTTATATATAAATTTATGAACTCGAGTTCACTAAAGTCGATTTAATTTTTCTGTGAATGACCTCCCAGACTTTTAGATTGCAATATTACTTACCTCTGCATGAAATCTTTGTTTACAAGATAAGTTATGGCTGAAACCTGTATCAAACATTGTTATAAACGTTCACATAAACATTTGTTATCGCTAAACACCTCGCTCCTTCAAAGTAGCTTCAAAGACCACAAAAGTAGTTAACGAATTTCTTCTGCTCTTTAACCTTATGACCTCATCCTGACCGTCTTTAACTTCACGACTCTCCCTCTTAATTCGCCTTTATTGTCACTCTCTTTAAAAAAGCACATATATTATCTAATGCAATGTATTTATGATGATACATGATACAACATTTTTTAAAATAATTTTACTCATTTACTACAACAGACATTACGCTTTTTCCTTACATATGTTTTTTAAAAGTCTTTCGGAATAAGATGACGCATGAATCTGTCAGTCTGTTCATTGAACAAGGATTTTTCTGTATGATGCATGAAAAGTTGCTTGCTAGTATGATTAATTATATACTTTACACTATAATGAAACTTGTAACAGCTTTTTTGGGAAAATATTCGTAGCTCATTCATTACTTTTGCCTGAACTTGAGGATCGATTGCTGCACTTTTTCATGTGAATTTTAAGTGTTTAAATGGTCAATTTTATCAGCTATTACAGTTATCATATCTAGATATTGTTTTAGTACATAGTACATACTATAGTACATAAAGTAAAATTGGAACAATGGAACAAGTACTGGTCCTTAAGTAGACCGCTATTTCTCTTCTCTACACTCCATATATACGTCTTAAAATGGACACATAAAGTTTCGGTATGTCATTTCAAATATTTTTCTCTAGCGGTACGTCCAATTATCAAAAATATTTTAATTAGAAATTTATTATGTGTGTTCTATCGCAGTAACTGTCTAACACACCTTTGAAAGATACAATATTATGTATCTATTCTCTATTTCTATTTTATATGTCCTTTAGCAGTTCATTTGAATCAATGTTCCTCCGACGAGATGAGAACACACGGGGCGAAACTCGGCCAGAATACAAATGGGCTGCATAAAAATGCACTTTGTGGTTTGTGCAGGTGTACTTCAAATCTGTAAGCATTTAGCCAGCCCAGAAACATTCTTGTACAGAGAGAAACAGTGGGAGCGAAGCAACAAAGTGATTATTAATTCTCTCATGTCTAGAAGCGATGAGGTCGAAATATATTCATTTTTCGATATGTAGGCAATGATAATGATACAATAGAGGGGATGATAACAAAAATTGTTCAAAATATATCCGCCGAAGACTCCTCAAGATGCTCGACCATGTACATGTTTCTCTTCTCTTTCAAAGATGCTAATGATGAATGTCTATACAAATCTATCGCTATATACCTCATAATCTTATTACACCATTTCATTTTTACTTCTTGTGTGAGCACTGCTTACAAAGTCAACCGAGAACAATATCATCGACATCATCTCATTTTCTTACACACGCTTAATAGTATGAAAATCAACTGGTAGGATTATGGTGACCTGCCCATAAGGAAGACGATGGCCAAACCCATTTCAAGTCGAATCAAAATAATTATTCACGTAAGCTAGGAATTTATGAGCGTTTTTTTATTTTCTTACACACGCTTAATAGTATGAAAATCTACTGGTAGGATTATGGTGACCTGCCCATAAGGAAGACGATGGCCAAACCCATTTCAAGTCGAATCAAAATAATTATTCACGTAAGCTAGGAATTTATGAGCGTTTTTTTCTCTACTCTGTGACTTGTAAGTGTATACAACTGAGTATGGGTTCACAACAAGAAGCTCAGTACGTTTTTAGCGGAGACTATTGCAAAAGAAATGTTTATCAGGGATAATATCCCATTTTGCTGTTGCTACCTATCGCTGAAAATCCTACTTTCATCAGTACTGACCACGGATTCTTGTGATTCAAGTCGGTTGCGTAGTAAGTAATAGTGGACGAACAACTCCTGGGTTTTGTGAGTCAGGTAAATTATTTAAAATTAATGTGTTCTTCATAACTAGAGAAAATCTCAGGACTTTTTATACCAGTCTTGAAAGTAAATAGGCAGCTTATTCACCCAATGGAGTTATGAAAGCTCGATTATGAATATTTCTGATTTTATGCATTTTTTGTTAAAAGATGTAGAGATGCCCTTCAAAACATTCCCATTTGGCGTATTAAGTTTGTATAACATAGATATGGTACTAAGCACGAAACTAAGTTTAAGTATTACTTTATGTCAAAGTAATTGTGTTTAGTTCAGCCGTTTTTTGCTGGCGAGAATGTAACTTGTTATGAAATTCTTTTTTATTGTATACCAGCAGCTGCGGAAGTTTATTAAACGTAAAAGAAAAAAAAGTCTCCAAGAAAATAAATACTTGATTCACTAATTCTGGCAAGATTGTCAGCCCAAGGGGACATGTGATATAGCGTCCACCTAGTTAATATAATTTTTTTGTGAATACATCGCAGGCAATTCTTTGAAAGAGAGAAAAAATGAAATATAGCTGGCATTTTAATAATTTGAAGAAAACGAATAAAAAGGTATTCTATCTCTATTAAAAGAACATAAGTTATGCTAACCGTGCCTCGTAATTTCAATCTGGCAGTGTAGGTAATTCACTTATCTGGAGGGCACAAAAGCAGGATACCTCCCACCTAATATTTGTCTTAATCTAGATAGCAGTAGTTACAAAAAGTTTTGAAAATCGATAAGTTTGCTGAACACACACCCTACAATAATCAATTTCAGTCTATGAATGAGCATGTGTACATATTTCACACAAAATGGAAAAACGAAAGCGTGCAAGACGAGACGACATTGGCGTGCTCATAACCTATTTGAAAACTTACTTTTTGCCTCGGAGGATTCATCGATGAAACCGGGATTGTCGTACGCAAAGACTTTTCCTTCGCTTGTTCCTGAAGTGTTTCCTCCGCCATCTTCTACAATCACCAGGTTATGGAGACCCGAGCCTGCAAAAGTTAATAGAAACATTGTTAAAATTACTCAATCGTTACTTAAAACTTAATAGACTATGCAGTTACTAAATTTTCTCTTCATATCTACATACATCCCCGTCCTTTCGCTTAGAATGTAATATCAAGCCACAAGATGAGAAATGTATTCCAATTTGGTCATGATTTTGGTGATATCAGTTTCCCCATAATAACAGTTATCATCACATCATTACTCCTCTTTTACACACCAATTCATACTAATCGCCATCTAAGGGAGTAGCAAAAGAATGGAAAGATGTACAGATTATGATGATGATGAGCTTGACAACGGTTTACACCTATTATCTGCATTGTATTTCTTGCATTATTCCCATCCCATTATCAAACAGTGTGTAATGGGGAGGTGTATATAACTGCATAAAACAACAATAGTCTATTTGACAGGCACCACCGACTTCGCAAATCAAAGATTTCATTCCCATTCAAATATTTTCATCTCTTTTTCATTTCTAACTATATAACTTCGTGTGGATTCTTAAAATTACGAAATTAAACAATGAAGGACGTGGCCCATGATTTTTAATGCTGAATAGTTTTGATTATGGGACAATAACAAAAAACAAACAATAAAAAAAAGAGAATGCGATGAAAAATCTTTTTTTTTCTACTATCCAATTTCATAGATCTTTATGAATAATTAATACTGAATAATTGCTTGTGAAATCATGGAGGATGTTACCAGTTGCTTCATACCATTTATCACATATTTTTTGTCATATTTAGTATTAATTTCTACCCTTATTTGACAATTTTTTGAAAGCAAAATGACACCGATTTCAAAGTTGCGAGAAGAGTAAAAGTTATGCATTCTCAACTGAAGTGGAAAGTTGACATTACATAAGTTATTAATGTCAAATCCGAGTCCAACAGTAATTTATAGTTTTCGGAAGAGATTTTTTTAGGAAAATATAGTTTCCCACATCCNTAGGAAAATATAGTTTCCCACATCCCAGTATAGTATATTTTATAATTTAAGTGACTCATTTAGCGGCAATTACAGGTGATGAAACGAGCAGACAAAAGTAGCCAACATAAGACATGTGGTTACCTAACAGGTAACAATTAAATTCAAGTTATGGCTTGTTTAATATTCTTGAAGTATCAAGTTACGTGATTTCATGCAAACAGCTCTTGAATAGATGTATAATTTTCAAATGGGCATTACCGTCTTCAAAATGATTGATTCAAGTATTTCGCAACATCAGGAGATTATTATTAGGAAAAAAACATAAGAATGGAAGCTGGTTGAAGAAGAGCTCTAGAAGCGATAATTGTTGAATGACACAAGCTTTACCTCGTGCAACGTGCATATTAAGTTTTTGTATCAACTTGATGAAACGTGATACTCATTGACTACTTAACGAGAACACCTTTCTCAATGTACATGTATAATTATATAACAAATTAATGATCATCTTCTTAATTGTCTGTCCATCTTACAAAATATTAGTGTAGTACAAACGGCTTAGAGGCAACAACTTAACAGTTCAAGCTGCTAAACTGTTATAACTTGATGACAAATTGTTTCCTGTATGATATGTATAATGTTTAACAAGACAATGCCGTTGAATTTTAATAACTACCTGTAACTAGCTATTCAACACCAAGTAATTTTACATTTGCGAATAATTACTGTTATAAGCATTTATAGCTGTATTACCCTGAACAGCTTTTATTGTTAATTATTTATTACGTAATACATTTATTACTTCCAAGTCAAACGTATATGTTACCGATTGGACCACGGTTGATAGTTCCACTGCACTGCTGATGACATGAGATGTAAAAGTTTTGTAACAAACAGACAAGCCCCCAAGCAACTTGAAGGAAAAGTAAAAGTATTTCATGATAGCTTACTTTTCCGTAATAATTGATGAAATAACAGAAATTCTGCATCGCGTGCAAGCTCAACACTATTCGTTGTGAAGACACACCTGGTTTAGATTAAAGTTTTCACACTCACAGGTCGACTCAATTGTTTTACGATATGTCAATCCTGAACGTATTTGTGTTCTTCCAACCAAGATGTTGTACGCTTCATTTTTTGGTAAGATCGTCAGATAATTTTCTGCTATGTTGGGTGAAGAAATCTCGTTAAGAAAATGAACTTCATGAAGCTTCATCCATCCAGTCATGCAATAGTACAAAAAGAGAAATTTTCTCCTTTTGCATGCAATCTAATTTAGGAAAATCAATGTGTTCTATTCAAGTAGAAATATATTTCGCCGAAGAATTCAGTAAAAGAAATGCCGTAGGTAGCGGATAATTTATGATGGGTCTTTGTAACATTTGGTGCGTAGTGGTAGAACAGAAAAAAATGGGATACTGACATGAGGCTACATAGTGCGGATAAGTTACATTTCGCAGAAAGCTGATGTGTTTGCAACTTTATATATTTGCGTTCACTTCATATTTTTGTTGAAACCCAATTTTTAAGGCGTTTTGAAAGTGAAATGAAATCATCTCCATTGAATCTATAACACAAGCCATTAAAATAGAGGTTTGCAACTAACACGACTCAAGATCACATAATCATGTTTTTTTGTCGGTCACCGCTAGCCTCCGAAGTTTGACCCAAAGGCAAGGAAAAAGACCGATGCCATATTGAAAACTATGGTTGTTGTTTCTTCAAGGTCAGTATGAGGAGGTATTTTATAAGTTTTAAGTAGTTTAGCTCCAAATCTGGAGAAACCAATTATTCAATAGAAGAGATAAAAAATGTATCATCCCACAGGTGGGCTGCGAGTAGTTTCAAAATGTTCCTTTGTTGATCACGACTTCAATATATAAAACCAGCGGATGAGCGCATGTATCATGTTTCAACAAATTTTTCCAATCATCATAGCATAAGTCACAATCAGAACTGCATGTCTTTCTTGTGCTATCTTAATCACGATATTGCATCGCTTGCGAGTTTACAAGGATGCTAATTTAGTTATCCACACTACTTCCCATTTTTGCTACTCATGAGAAATCAATTTGTTTCAAGAGAGTGGAAAGGTTATAAAGGTTGCAGTTTTAGTTACCGTCAGCTCATTTCATCTTACAGCTAAATGATAATTCTGTGTCGTGGTTTTAAACTTTTTAGCTTGTGCACGGTAATGATTTCTGACTGACAATCTACCTGTCAGCCCTATTATGATATTGGAGGTTTTGTTGACTACGTTTAGGAAGTACATTTTCACGATGAAATTGTCATCGAAGGTTAATAAATCGATGTAAATTACTATTCTGCTTTCCTAATGCAAAATACTAGGCACAAACATGGTCATGCAGTATGCAAAACTATAACAGTAATAGTAATCAAACATCGCTCAACTAATCTGAGTATTTGTAATAGCCACAATTGCAAAGTCATCATAACAGCAAGGCACCATTCATTTTTATCACCCTGTTGATCATTCAACCATGGATAATTGCGAGGTTCATATTGTCAAAAACTGCTGTTTAATCGTTGCTCCAAACCAATTCGCTCTCGCATATATCATTAAAATCTTTCATGGACAAAATTTAAACACACTACCCCTGTAAAAAAAATTGTCGAAACAGTATATCACATTCATCGCAAAAACTGCTGAGACATGCATCATACTCAACTATTTATACAAGTCATCACTTCACAGTTGTCATTTTTATTGTTATTTGGATGTAGGTTTTTTTTAAAGCTTGCATCAAAATGGAAAGAAGCACGACAGGTGAGCAATCCACAATGAAAGAAACCAATCAACAATCAACCAGGAGCAGCACAGCCATATTTTGCATTTTGATCTGATTACAAAATCTTTCACCAGTAGTACTAATAATGGTTGCGGTTGTTAACGAGCACTGACAAATTAATGCTTTAGGAGTGTTCCCAGTGCTTCTATTCAACAGTACAGAAACATTCTTCTCTTCATAGGGAGTATTCTATGAATTCCATTACGTATAAATTTGCAATTAGTAAACTGAAAAATTTTGTTCCCCTTCCAAATCAAGCCATGCATTAATCATACTGTTTGATTTGCATAAAAGATACCACAAAGAGCTGCTTAAAAAAGAAGATGAGACTGTTTTTTTTTCAACATATTTGTATTAATCATACTGTTTGATTTGCATAAAAGATACCACAAAGAGCTGCTTAAAAAAGAAGATGAGACTGTTTTTTACAACAGATTTGATACGATGACATGCGATAATAAGTATATATTTTTTAATGTATTAGTTGAACATACTATTTTATCAATTTGCAAGGATAACATCGTTTTTTTCCTGAAGTAATCAAAAGCCTTTTTTATAGGTATAGGTGTGCATAATTATTTGCATGATACTTTGTTTACGTCGCGGTTTCATACTCAATGTAGTGATGACCGTATGTGTGCTCCTCACCTGACTTACTTTGCACGCGACGAAAGAAAATAAGATTTTTCTGGTGATCATCACATAAGCAAGTCGTGCATACCTGCCATTTTGCTACGTATCTGCTGGCTAAAAAGTCGTTGGGACGCGATGTGTTCGGATACGAAAAAAACTGGTTGAATAGACATGTGACCTTGGTTGATTACTTAAGGAATGTACACAGACAAGTGTTGTGCTTGCATGAAAATAAAACCTACATAGGAGGAAAAAAATGTTTTCACAACAATGAGGATGATGATAGTCACCAGAAATAGCGCATTACGTGATTAAAAACTGAACAATATTTGTACTGGTTAGTCAGAAATAGCACGACAAGCATGGTCATAACCAGTTTTAAGAGCTCATCATCAAATTTGTAAGTTTTTTGTGCGCTATGTTCTTCTTTTTTTGTACAATCACATATCAAACCTATTTGGCGGCTCTGTTGTTTCTTATATTATTAGCTGGATCATTTAGTAAAATAATCGCTAGCAAATTTCAGTTAACCTGCAAACCGTTGTGTATCCTCCCTAATTGCTTGTTTTTTGTTTGCCCCGCATGCACTGTGTGGGCTTGGGAAAAAATGAGAAGACAAATTTTCTCTTTGTTTTCCCAAAACAATTTATCTTTTAATCATTACAAATTCCATTGTTCAGCGTATAATGACTTTGAGCTAACAGCTTTTGTTGGTCCTGGAATGAAAACTCTTTCCAATACAAACAAAAATCCAGGATAACAGATCCGTTTTTGTTAATACACGACAAAACCTAATAACAGTGTTGAGGAAATAAGCGCTGTATTTTTAATTTACTTTGGGTTATGCATGACTTCAGAAAAATTTCCAGTGTCTCTTCATGAAGAGCTTTTTCTCTGGCATTATCAATCCCCAATGATGTTCTTTTTTGTTGTTGTTTGCGTTTACATTATTATTGCATTTTGCACCGCTGTGCTAACAAAAAAAAATCAAGTGCTTACACAACAGACAAGCATGATATCATCCAAGAATTTTTTCCAGGGTGATCATTTCCCAATGTCGTAGTCTGTGCAAGGAGCATTCCTAGTGACCTATATAGAATCATGCTAGCAAACATTCCAGGGATTTTTATGAACAAAACATGTTGCGTTCTCGGCGTGATCTATCATTCTTTCTGCTATGCATGCTACATTATAAAAAATTATCCTGTGATAAATCCTCACGATCAAGCCAGCATGAAACAATCAGGAAAATTAACTTTACAAACTGGGAGACTATGCATGCGCCAGATTTGTTTGGGGGTGAGAAATTACTTACAAAAGCATTACACCACAGTGAGCAACTAATCAAACTCGCTGAATGCTTTTAACTTGGCAAAAGTTGTGGCTTAAAAACCAACCAAATGGAATTTATCGATTTGTTCAAGTTTCATGTTCCTTTCTTTCGTTCTATTTTTTGATGTTTGACAGAACCAGAACATAAACAAGTCCGAGTTGTCCAGCAAGATTGTTTGCTACACATACCGTTTCTTTTTTTACCCTACAAATTAGCGAAAACATGTCGGTACCAAGCTGTTCCAAATACCTAAAAGCTTCCGAATAATAACTAGCCTCAAAAACAACTTTGATAAAGTCCTGATACATCAAGCCATTCTAATTTTATCCAAATGACCTTTTCATTTCATCAGTTTGGTTTTTCTACATAAAAATCTTCACGCCAAGGTCATGTTTGTTGGATCGAAAAAATCTAACGACTGGGTGGGAGCCACTTGCATTCATCATTTTCATTTTCTCCATTTCTTTTCATTCTTTCCAGAATTTTTTTTCACTGCAGGTTCTCACGCAGAAAACTGCTCTTCATTTAATCTACAATTTTCATCGTATAAACCAGATTTCTAGCAAAAGTAGCAACCTACATATTGAGCTTATCGTAATATAGCTGCTCAAAGTATGGCAGTTTCCTTCCTTCATCAATCAATAAACTTTCAATGTCCATCCAAAAAATGACTACTTTTTGTCTACAATCAGATCCCCGGTCAGTCAACATTCTGCTCGTCTTCATATCCTTGAAGTGGCTGATTACATATGATTATCCACATACCATCGTTATTTTCTTGCTGGAGTATCATTATTATTATTACTTCATGCATCTCTTGTAACGTTATCTATCAAACAATGAAACCCAGCGAAAATGTTCAACAAGCAAAAAAGAAGACACTCGGCATCATCAAGACCATTTGCTATAAAGCAAAGTGTGCACACAACGTTCTCGCACATTTTTGTATAAAAAAAGTTGAATAAATCGCGAACCTAAGCGCATCATAACTTGCTTACGCGATATTTACCTGCATACCTAGTTGTATATCATGTAACTCTGTTATGCGAGTGTGTAATAGGTCTGTGTATTGTGATTGATTGACGTAAATATATAAAAATGTCCGATGCCCTTTGGCTACGTAAAATAAATAAAAGCGTCTCCTTTTCGTTCACGCTGATCTTCAAGAAATTCACTTTTCATCTTGCGACCGAGAAAAATCAGTAACAAACTATTCACGACTTCGAGAATATCACCTTTGGCTAAAATAGCATCAAGAATGTCATTTTTATTTTTGCTTTGAAGAACAGGCTTATAGAGAGGGTTTCAAAATACAACGTGTTTCAGATAATTGTTTCTCCTGTGTACGACCAAAATGCATTCAATGAAGTTTCAATTCTCGGAAGGGAGACCATGAGATGAAAGGGAAATTTGACAATTAAAATGAAAATGTTCCTCATGATGGAAGATTTTAATGATTGTGGTTTTGTTGACAGCTGTGATCGGTTAGAAGCGGAAGGTTGTGGTTAACGTGGTAATCACTGGGAAGGAACGGAACGACTTAATTCTTGAGTTTTTAAAGGTTAAAGGAGACTTGCACCTGTTTAATGATAGATCTGCTATAATATGGACTACTCCTGGGCTTTGCATGGTATTTTTTTTATTTAAAGAGCAAGGATCAGCGGTAATACGTTTTTAAATGACATTTTGACTTGTGAAGATGATTCCAGGAAAAAAAAGAAGTTTATATAATGGACACACAAACATAGGTATTCAGTAGTACACGTTTATATATAACGAAATAAGCTTCCTGGAATTAACTTGAATGCAGCTTGTTCCGCTAGTTTTTTATGCATCTGGGCAATCAGCGGATTAATTCAACTTGAAATGCCAGACAAGGATCAAAAGCGACAGTAATTGTTTCAAATTCCATACTACCTGTCAGACATGAAACCGAGTGAGCTAAAATGATTCAATTGATTTTGGGCTAAGATAATGTTTCGAGTGTATCATCATTGATATTTTTTTTGTGTATCCAGTTGAAACATTGAATCTTCTGAACTGTCCACTTAAACTCAGCACATTTTATACAAAATCTTGTGAAGAATACAAAATATCTCGTGGTGCACCAATCTTGTGTATCCCGATGGAATAAATTATCATTAATACACGATATTCCAGACAGAGCTTTGGTATTCACTGCCACCACGAGGATTTATAGTTTTCCTCTTTGCGAAAAGTGATGTCATCAAAGTAAAGTATTATCATTCTGGCTTCTGTTATAAAAGTTATACTGGATTCGTGAATTCACAAATATTGTAAACATCAACAGACGCCTACACGTCTTCCTCGGCTTGAGCATTATGGCCATGATTCGTCAAGATATTTATTCAAATGAGCCACCCAGGTACCAAAAAATGCTATTTAAAGTCCATACAAAATCACACGAGAAACTAAAGTTTATTCATGAAAAATGTATTTGATTGTCCCCAGTCCCTGCCGTGTGCAAAACATGTTCCCACACGTGTTGTCTGCCATGCACTAAAAGAATTCCAGAAAAAAATTCTCTCGTTGTGTTTTTTGTTTTAGATTATGTTTATCATCTTTTATATCACTTTTTAAATGTTACTGCGAAAAAACATTACATCATTATGCAGATTAAATAGCTGCATATATCTTATAAACTGTCGTACAAAACGACAGCGGAAATAAATAGCTTAGCTAACTGAACTGACTATAAACTGACTTCATAACGTACATTTACCTAAGACTTGCCTTCTTTGTGGAAAAATGCGTCAATTTTATCTTATAAATCAGTCTGGTCCAACCAATTAATAATTAGTTTGCTTCAAAGTTAGCAGAATAATCAGTATAATTATGATGGGAGGAAAATTAACGGAACTGCGGTTTCTTTGAAAGCAGTACAATTGTTTATAACGTTTATTTTACTGCTGGATAAAAACCACCCTTGCCGGTACTTTACATGGTATGACGAGTAATGAATGGCTCTAGGTAAAGAGTAGAATGGCATGTTATGTTGGTTTCCTCTACATCGCATTGTAAAATTTGATGACACTTTGAAGAAATGTGTACGTAAATCAGAAACAGTTCTGAGAAGATTGTTTTATGCATTTTTTTCTAGATGCAGATATCAAAAACAAAAAACTGCGCACATAAAAACAATCTTACGTACTACGAAACCGCATAAAAGTGAATAACGTTGTATTTGATAGTTTTGGTATTTCACTCATAACCAACGTGAAAGCTTTGTTTGTGGCGCCCACTAAACAAGCAAAACCGAGAAAGTTTACAATAGTATTCTACTAATTGCTATTTACAAGGCATTCCAGAACACACAGTGTTCTGTTGTCGCCATAAAATAGCCCTCGATTGCTTCTGCCAAGTCATCTTTGTTAGGTCAATCACAGTCTGTATAATTATGGCTGTACATGTGGAGGCTTGTGTTTGGTATTCATTACATTTGACTACATTTGGCAAGTACCTAAGATGTTGTGCATAGTCAATAGTTCGTACAAATTGATACAATGCCCTGTAGCATCTGGAATTATACAAACTTCTGCCAAATCAACAGTTGCCAATTTCCTAACAACAAAAACTTGATCTTCCAACTTCATTGTGTTTAGCCTCTCCTTAATCTATTACAAATACAATTATGGCCATTTGCAAATTGTTCTGCAATAATCACTGTTAAATTTTGCGACTTGTCTGCAATTGAAAACTGATATGTTATACATTGTATGCTTTGCCTTTACTAGGCCTGTAAGTGAAATGTAGTCTAGTGCAAAAAAGCCCACGCTGGCATGTAAATCAATGTGCAAAAATATGATTTAGATACTCTATAAAATTATTTTGACAGGTGAACACAAGGTGAAGCAATGATAAACTAGTGCGGTCCATCCTCTTTGTATGTTTTTATAATTTGTAGGTTTGCTTTTTTCTTCTACTGTGACTTTGCCGAAATCTCGTACAAGAGAAAAAGGCAATAAAATTTGATTGCAATTTCTGTCGAAGAAAAAGTCGTCGCCCGTTTAAATTGTATATGGAGTTGTAACAAATCGGCAAAAGCCTTTTTGCTTTTCCGAACAATGAAATGCCGAAATCTCGTATAAGAGAAAAAGGCAATAAAATTTGATTGCAATTTCTGTCGAAGAAAAAGTCGTCGCCCGTTTAAATTGTATATGGAGTTGTAACAAATCGGCAAAAGCCTTTCTGCTTTTCCGAACAATGAAAACTCGCAAATTTTTCTTTTCTGCCCACTTTCATCACATTTCGCCTGCAAAATGTTTTACAGCCATTTTTACAATAATCAATGATGATTTCGGTACGAAGTGGAAAGTGCATAATATACTTGCTGTGCTATCCTATTTTCGGTTCTAAAATATTATGTATAAAAGTTCCGCATCACTACTCACAACTCTTTTTGCTTTCGTTGCAAATTAGATAGGAAATTGACTGTCACTCATTGTCTGCTGATATCGCTTTACGGATTCTATTCGTAAACGTTTTTTACAAGTTCTAACTACTTTTTCTGCTGACCACGCATTTCTATCACCCTCTCGGCTATGAACAATTCACCGTGAAAGACGACAAAAAATTAAGTGCTTGTAAAAAGATACGGCGCGACGCACACCTTGCAGCTATTTCATATTGATCTACGATCCTTCGATTGTAGGACAAGTCAACCGTGTGCATATAGGATAATCCTATCGAACCCAAGTTTTAACTCCATCAAAATATAATCAAGAATCCACTAGTATTGATATAGGAAAGAGAGAAAGAGTGAAACAAGCATCGTGTCAAAGTATGTAGTTGTTGACCAAGTCAAAAGAGAACAATGCCAGGAGCTACTGTACCCAGTACTGTTTTAAACTTGACTAGATCTTGATTGACTGGCATAATGCTTTCTTATCAATGTGC
>JAAXOA010002221.1:0-13702 GCA_036561885.1 Salina celebensis | reverse complement strand
ACATCAGACTCGCCACCTCCTTATTTGTAATCAACACGTAACTCAGAACAGGAAAGATGTGCTACGTGCTCATATCCTTGATGAAGAGAAAGGAAAAAACGGTCGACATTTATATCCCATATATTTTGATGGATAGTACCTGTGATTGGTTGATTCCTGGAGAAAGTATTTTTGTTGAAAGTTTGGTTTACTTTTACAAACGGAAGAACTATTTGAAAATGTTTTTGAAATGAAAAGAAAGCCAGGTAGAGTTTTATAGTGACAAGTGAAAGCGAAATTAGCAATATATCATTGCAGTGGACATGTGTGTCAGAGGGACTTGAGCACTTTAAAAGAAGTTATTTTGTTGTTCTTTTGACGTATTTTTAGGGATATTTAAACAGATTAAAAAGTTGGAAAAAGAGAAAGTTTGGAGTGAAAGTAGATTGAATTTTGATTAAGATTTTTTTTCAGGAGAGACACACATTTCAAAGTAGGATTTGAAAAACTAGGTTAGATTTTGAAGTGAAAGTTTTTATTGTTATTGTGATTTTATTTTCTTTATGGGTCTGAAAAGGTGTCGTGGATTCGGAAGCGAGACCTGCACATACTTACCTCGGGTAATCACATTTACACAAGTGATCCTCGGGTGTCACTCCTCCGTGAGGGAAAGCTTCTCAACTCGTGGATCCTCAAGTTGAGCTCAGTTCAAAAGAAAGACGAAGGCTCGTATGAATGTCAAGTGAATACAGAACCTAAAATGACAACACTTCAGCATTTGATTGTACTTGGTAAGATTATAACGGACTTTTATTTGTTGAAAGGGTAAAAATAGAAAGAACTGGAAGGAAAATTATTTGAAAAACTGTACTTTCTCCAGGTACAAACGATGAGGACCATGCTGCCGCTTTGGCGCTGGGAATGTTGGACTTGGCTCAACATCAGAGGGATTCCAGCCTGGATGCTTTTTCAAAAGGTAAAAGCGGTCTGGCTGCCAGCGGGATTTTTTTTAGTTTGATATGAATACAAAACGAAATCAAATCTGGAGAAAGTATATTGAATTTTGTGGTAGTTCTGGGTATAAACAAAAATTCAATAACCTTTTTGTTTGCATTTTGTTGGGGAAATGGTAACAAAACACGGGCAAACAAACAATCTGACAGGGAACGTTTGAATCGAGACAGGAAGAGAACGGACTGTAACAGATTCAAGGGATGTTATTCATGAGACACTATGAATAGTCATGAAATTGGAGAAAGTGAATAATTCAAATAAAATCGTGTCCCGAACGATGTGACACAGGAAATTAAATAAATCAGGGGATGTATGCATACAACTTATTATGAATAGTCATGAAATTGGAGAAAGTGAATAATTCAAATAAAATCGTGTCCCGAACGATGTGACACAGGAAATTAAATAAATCAGGGGATGTATGCATACAAGTTACTCTCAGTGGAAAACTTTCTCCACGTGTGTTCCACGAATAGTTTATGCAATTTTATATGCCATCAAGAAACCAAAAGGGAAAACAAATCAGAAGGGTATTGTCAAACAAAAAAAGGGAGAGAAAGAACAATGCAAATTCAGAGAATCTCATTAATTTTTCTGTTATTGGTGACTGGATACAAGACAAATTTAGCTGGGATCGGGTCATTGTACACATGTGAACCGGTGTGGTTTACACAAATCCTTGTTTTAACCAGACAATTTGCAGATAACCCCGTGAAAGCTTGTACTATTTAAAGTAAACCAAGATAAACTACTTTTATAGCTTTCACAAACTTTCTCCAGCCACTTCTTAATAAATTAGTAACCTTTGGTACTAATTTCCAAGAGAAAATCCATGTCAAAAACTGTTTTAATGTGGAAATTTAAAAGTGAAAGTAAACAAAGTCGACTGTTGACTTGACCTTCAGTCTTTTACTTAAGTTAACTTATAACTTGTGTATAGCTTGAAATTCCTCGGATTGTTTGTTTAATAGCAAGTTTACTTTTAAAATATTTACGAAGTCTTTCTTTTTAATGCGTGGGCTTTCTCTTTTTTTCAGGCTACGAAGCAAGGATCCTAGGTCCAAGCCATATCCAAGTCCACCCTGGTCAAACAGTTAACCTGACATGCATTGTGTCACATGGTGGTCCCTCACCAAACATAACTTGGTTCCTCAACGATATTCCATTTGAGAAAACATCCAACTCTCGCGGTGGGATTAACGTGGAAACAGAGAAATCTCCTTTCACGACCGTCTCCAAACTAGTCATTGTTCGGGTTGATCGAAGTGGACGAAGGTAAATACTCCTGTGGTGGGATAACCGTTTATCCAGACTCTGTTGTCCTCCGGGTATTACCATTCCGTAAGTTAAACTTTTTTCTTTACTTTCACTCCAATACAGAAAAAAAACTTAAAATCACATTGTCAAATGTCATTTCACTTAATCATTTTGATGAAAACATCGTTTCTCTACACAAAAAAATGCTTTCTCTTTTCTTTACCCTCTAACCATTTACTTTTTTATATTTCTTTTTTTTTCTAAAAGAAAACTTTACGAGTTTTCCCTTGCTACATAGACAAGCTGCTGTACATCTCAACATATTATAGACATTTATCTATCCTTTTCCCAATCTGCACACATATTTCTTAACAAAAACCGGCCTCCTCTTTTTTACAAGATTTCCCACAGACAAGAAAACCCGTTTGCTTTCTCCTTTGAGACAAAGCACCGGACAGTTTTGCTGAGCACACACACAGGACTAGTAACCGTCATCAGTCAAACCCTTACAAATACATTTCGTCGCGTTTGTTTCCCAACAAGATGTTTTTATCTTAACATGTTTTTTTACAACTCTCAACAAGTTACTTTCACTTTGGCATAACTGACCAGTTCGTGTTTGGACACGTGTGTATTGTTTGATTACTTTCCAACCAGTAATTTATTTGCCTCGTGCCGCAAAACTATTACTGCTTTCTCCACCACCCGGAAGCCTGTTCAATTTCGCTTTTTTTGCAAGTTTGAAAAAAAGAGGGCCGAACAAAAAACACTTTCACCAACGATAGACAAACTAAAGAACAGTTTGGAAAACTACTTTTCTCTTTTTTTTTATGTGAACGTCCTTTACAAATTAGTAGCAATTCAGGTCTCGCCGGCCATTATGAAGTCCACGGTCAAAAAATGGTTGCTCTTCAGAGACAAAAGGCTTTCTCTGGCACGAGCGATTTTCCACTGGCCAGTTCCAAGAGAAAGGGCCATTGGTAAAAAAACAAGGACGATTACCCCAAGAAAAAAAAATCTTTTCGAATATATATTTTATTTTTATTGCAAAGCTGCACAATCAACGACGGAAATATATAGATTAATCTCAAGTGAAAGTCGATTTTCAATAGAAACTCAAGCAGAAAGCTTTTCTTCTCTAGTTCTAAATATATTTTTATGTTGTAATAATAGAAGCAGTTAGGAAACTCTACCCTTTACGCATTTTCCCCACGAAAATCTGTATTTTCTCTTGGAAACTTTCACGTACTGTTTAATGCCTCATCTTATCTCTCATGGGAGTCACTCTGGAAGCTGCCACATTGCAATCCAATGAATATTTCAACGCCTTGTTGTCAAGAAATACAAGATTTGAATGAGAAAATCCTTTCGTATTTTCTCCTCGCTGCTCTGGGCACAATTCCCAGTGCAGTTTTATAAAACGGATGAGCTGGAAAAAAACCACCAAACATTCCTCCACGTGAACGTTCAAGAGAAATTCTCTTTTTTTAATTCTACAATTGTACCCAGTACACTTTCACACACGCACACACATCATCCTTACTTTCACTCACACTTCCATTATTCAACCAAATTGTCTTTTTTTGTATTGACTGACCAGACAAAACTTGTTCAGAGTTGCACTTTCTCTTACTGTTTTTACTCAATGTTTGGCCTTGCAAGCTGTTATTGTTTAGGAAATTAAGATATATGAGCTATCCAGTGCAAGAAACACTTGATAGGAGAAAATGCTCCGTAGGGGAATGGAGATGTGCTGATGGTGCATCTTCCTGGGAAATGGCGATACTCTGATAAGAGAAGGGGGAAAGTGTCGTCACCAATGCAGCTATCAGGCCATATGCTGTAAAAGAATTTCTCAGCTACAAAGAGAAAAACACATCAAACTTGTTATCTTTCTATTTTTGCCCACTTTTCTACTTTTTTTCTCTTTTGAGGGAACACAGAACCGTCTAGTGGGACGTTGTCTGTGAAAGATGCATGGTTAGTCATTTGCAGCGGTTGGATGTTTCTATCCGGGCAATTTACTTGTTAGGTGTTTCGTTCTCACTATTTAGCAAGAGTAGAAAAACTTTCCTGATGACTATTGTGTGCTTTCGCGTCATTTAACGTTTTTTAACACCTGCTCCTGACAGCTTTCACTGGCTATTATAGCTGACAGACAAAGCAAACTGGTGGACATCCGAAAAAAGACGTTTGGTGGTCAAACAGAAAAAAAAGTCGTGACTGGTATTGATTAGGTTAATTTGAGACTTTCACCAGTTGCAAGACTAACAGCTTGCTAGTGATTGTCTGCTAAATTCTTAAGAAGATAAGTATCATGGAGAAAGTGGGATCTTCAGCTCATTTAAAGATAAAATGGAGACAGTTGTCGCCTCGTTTGGGTAAAACATCGATAAAATCAACTTGAAAACAAGACTGAACAAGCTATTATGCAAACCTATCACCATCTTGTAATAAGATTTTCAAAACTGTTAAGATAAACGCGTTTTCCCCTTTTGAAAACATTTCCCAGAAACATCTCAACTATTTCTTGGGATGAAATATTAAGATAGTTTTCCTTGCAAAACAACATTTAATATCTATAATGCCATATCCAGTTGCAGCCATAATCTACTCAACTGCATCTTCCCAGTCTAATATTACTTTAAAAACCAATAGTTTACGAAAACACGCACATTCCTGTTTTCTCTCTTCCAAATGGTAAATGTAGCATGGCCAAAAGTTGCAGCCAAGAATGAAATAGAATTGTTTGAAAGTTGCATTGACTTTTCTTATTTTGTATTGGTGCATTCCCAAAGAATACATTCAGAACAAGATAGTTTTTCCCTTTTAAAAACACGTGTCTCCTCGACTTTCCCTAACGAAAAAGTTTCTTTCTACATCTATTGTTACACATGAAATATAGTAGATTTTCATGTACAACTTTGCCTGAAATATTGTTATATGTTTTCCCTCTGTAGAAAATTTTCTTTACAAGGAGAGGGGGAAAAAGGAGGCCATAAAGGGGGAAAAGTCTAAATTGTGTGCAAGCTCTCAGTTTACCATTTCAGTAGATAATAGTAAGTGACAGGATATGTCGCTGTCCTCTTGTTCATTTATTAACTAGACGGTCCTTTTCCGTATCATCTTAAAAAGGTTGATATTATTATGCAGAGAATGAAAAGTGAAAGTAGAAAGTTTTCCTGAAGTCAACTCCAACATATATACATATACAATCTTGTAAACTTTCAAGACACTAAGGAAAGGTAGTAAAAGCTAGTTACTTCTTTATATTTCTACTTTCTCCAAAAAATACTCCAAGGATTTCCTGGATTTTACTAAATGGCCGACTATGAATGTCGCTGGGGTTATAATCATAACACAATTTTCACTAGCACACCTTATACTCGTTTCTCCTACTCTACTTCCGTCTTCACCTTTATTCGTTATATTTTTTGGTACCCGACAGATTTACAACTTTCTCTACAATTTTTCGTCTTCAGAACACAGAGACTAAAAAAACTATGAAGTTAAGTCTTGCTCTTGTTTGAGATCCATAAATGGGGGCCAGATCTGTGATGTAGATCATCATAACTGTCCCCGACACAATGCCACCTTTTGTTGAATGAATTAAACGGAGAGAAACAGAGAGAAAGTTACCCTGAATAGTGTATTTTTCGCTGTACATTTTCATTGTACAACAACTGTGTTGCATTATTATTATGATTATTACTGCGGGGAATTTGTTGGCAGCAATAACTGTCAAAAATGAGCTGCTTCTGGAGGAAAGGGAGAAAGTAAAGAGCAATTTTCTCCAGTGATATTACAGTCGTTAACCTCGGGGTAATTTGAGAGTGTCAACTCTACAGCCAATGAACTTTTCCCTTTTTCTGGAGTAATTTGAATTTAATTTCAAAATTGATATCCTTCCTTGAAATAGTGAAAGCAGAGGTCTTATACAATAAATATAAAAAACTTTCTTTTATTTTCTCTTTTAGAATCTGGCAGCGAGGATGGGAGTGACGAAGCTATTCCTATGATGGTCTCTGTCGCCAGCTCGTCTGCAAGGGTCACTGCATCGTCGTTACTGCCACAGCTCTCTGCTTTCTTGGATTACCAGCCTAAAATACTTTCACTCCTTCAGTTACAAAGTGTTTCATTTTTTTCATCGTTAATCATTATCGCTTTCTCTCTATAAGAAAATGTCACATTTTATATATATTAGGCATCACCATTCATTCCTGTTTTTTGTTTATAATTAATTATGCCTGTATAAAACTATATTTTTCACTTTGAACAGAAGTTTTTTTTGTAAAAAATAAGTAAATACTCGCCCTTATTTTTTTTCGTAAAAATTGTTATTAGTTTTGTTTGATTAATGGCTTTGACATACAAACTCTAAAGTCGATTGTTATGAAAGTTTTGTATATAAAAAACTTCCTGAAAGTTTCTCATGACTGCTTGTTAGTTCACTGTAGATCAAACAGTCAAAGATTGTAAATAAACAAGGTACATTCTCCTAATGATAATCATCCAAGGACTTGTTTCGTATGTCCTTTGGTGAAAGCACAGAAAAAAAATCCTTTGTCAAAACTCTAGTAAAATTTGAGTTTTACACCTGTCATCCTAATTATCATTTTAGGAAAAGTTTTGATTGGATCAGGTTTCAGCACGACGTAGTTCCTCACAAAAAAAAACTAGTAGAAAAAATTGTACAATACAAAATTAACTATCATTCAAAATTAAACTATGTTAGACAAAGTTTCGGAGTGATTACTCACTGGAAAATAGTGTCAGGGAAAGTATGAATTGTTAATTTTGCTAAGTATTCCTATTATAAGTGAAAGTTGGTACCAAGATTTTGTAAGGATTTCCTCGTGTTTTTTTTCAGCAAATGTTCCTGGATACCTACTTAGGAGAAAGTTCATGTGACGGGTACCTTCATTTCGTAATTATCCTTTGCCATGAAGCGAAATGTCAATCGTATCCAATTTATTTTTAAATCCTTGCACAATTTCTGTTTACCCACGTGTGCGAAACCTCGGTGAATCATTTTCGTTGAAACAATTAAAGTTAGCAAACGTTATTATGTGGATGTTTGTTTAGTTTAATTAAAAAATTAGTCTATATTTTTTTGTTATTTGCAAACTATTTTAGTGGAAAAATAAAATTCTTGAAACTAACACTTACCTAAATTCAGATGCATTTCCGTGCAGGGGAAGGGGATCTTTGAAGCCGGTGAAAATATCTATTTTTGGGGGAAAAGCAGCCTCCCGTTTTTCACATCTCCGCGGTGGATAATTGAGAGAATGGTAATTCAACTGGGTTTTCATACATGATTATGCTTTTTCGCAGGATTTTATTATTCTTTCCGTTTTCCTGTGAGAAAATAAAATACTCGGTCGGTGAGCGTTCTGCTTTCTCTTGTAAGTGGAAATCCTCTTTAGAACCGGAGTCTTCTCAGTTTCTCTCATCTTCTTTCTCTCTTTTTTGCTCCAAGAAATAGAGATGAGATTGGTGCAAGGAGGATTGTTGAAAAGCCCTTGGGACTTGGTCTTAATCGCATTTTCAGAGATGCTTTTGCATACATCATACAAAACGAAAAAAAAGATTGTGACGATTGAGAGAATTAAATTGGAGAAAACGACGCATATCAAACACAACTGGGGGAGCGATGAGCATATTTTCAGGGAAAAAGACAGCTATATGACATTTAGTTGAAAGAAAGAGCTTAAAGTTAGTCAAGTGTATCTGTTCAAGAGACAGTTACAGATGTGCGAGGAAAATTCACAGGAGAAAGTCTCATGAAAGACATGCCGGACGGGTTGCACGGAAAACAAAATAGGATTGAAATCAGTGAAAGCAACGCCATTTCTCTTTTCGCTTTATAAACTGAATCCGAAATAATTTTTATTTTTTATTATTTTTAGTATACCTTGCAATTTTATATTCCAGCTAGTTGTACCATAAATTTAATTATTCGGGGATAATATTTAATTATTTATTTTGCAATATGCTACATACAAAGTTATATACAGATACAATCACAATTAATTCTAGCGCTTTAATACATTATACTTTTTTTTTGCTTAAAACTATACAGACAAGAAAAATTTCCCGCTATATTTTTTGTATCGATTATCAATTTTACGTAAAAAAGGGTTATATTTTGCTTAATTATCTAGATTTAAGTACAAATATAATGAAAAATTTGAGGAAACAAAACTCTAAATGTTTTTTTACACCTTTTCACAGATTTTGTTCAAACACGAATCTAATTATTATTAGTTTTTCATAATGTAAATATTCTTATGATATTTTTTGTATAAATGAGCACACCCGGGTGAAAACTCTATTTTTCTTTGGCAATTTTGATATACGATTTTAATGCGTGTTAGTGAAAGTATACTGCGGTAAATTGTAATCTGTGGGATTTCATATAGAGAGAAAACAAGTACAAATTATCTAGATTTTTAATTTAGTGTTAAATTAATATTAGCTCAGGGGCGATTATCATGCAATATTCTGACTTTTACTCTTATATTTGTTTATAAAACGTCTTTCACTCGATTGCCACTCACCATATTACACATTGCTTAACTATTTATGAGTAGTCCATACTTAATATTTAGTGTCGATTTAAAATGCGATATTGCTTTAATATTAACTTTCACCATTGGGGAAACGTTGCTACATATTTTTGTATAAAAAACACGAAAGAGCAGTCGACGTACATGTTTTTGTTTGTTTGTACATTTCATAAAATATAATCTGATTTGCATACCTTTCACTTTCTCCAATTAAATTTGCACACTAGCATCGTATTCTGAGAAGACGTTTCTTTAAAATGAAACTGAATGAGATATACTACATTACATTGCATTGTACTTTTGAAGAGAAACAATTTTAAGATGTGCTTTCACTTTAAACACATTCCTCTAGAACACCCAATTGTGCATTTCACTGAAATGAACAAGCGAAAAATAGAGAAGAAAGTAAATTTTTGAAGTAAAATAGCATCACGTCTGAATGATTGTTAAAATGCATAGAACTTTTTTCCAGGCAACCCATTTCTCTCAAGGTCTCATCAAATACAATTGGTGAAAGTAAGCTGAAGACGTACCATTTGCAAATACATCGATTGAATTGTTGATGCACCTGTGAGCTATACACGAATTTTATCTATTCCAGGAGAAAGTTGAATTTGAACAGAGATAATTTAATTTTTTTCCTTCGCTCCTCGCTTCCTTTCTTTACAAGACGAGATAATCTACAAAACTTCCAGAATTAAGCACGTGTGTGTGGTTGTCGCTTTACCCAGAAAATGAATGCTTTCACCGGATACAAATACTTGTACAATGCTGACGAAGTTTACTAACGTAATAAAAAATATGTGTTCTTATTCCTCTCTATTTCATTTTTCATCGAGAGCGTACATTTTTCACTGTTTTTCACATGTAAAAAAACCTATAATTTTTTCGAACAAAAAGTGTGAAGAAATTGTATCGTAATTTAAATTTGCAATACTAATTTTTTTGCCACGCTCTCCGCATCCGTCTAGTTTAGTGTGTGGGTTGTAAAAAATCTAGTTTGACGAAAAGAAAGTTGCTTTTTGTTCAATTTTTTATTCATACTTTTCACATTACATCCGTACTTGAAAAATTTCTACATCTCATCCGTTTAGTGTGTGGGTTGTAAAAAATCTAGTTTGACGAAAAGAAAGTTGCTTTTTGTTCAATTTTTTATTCATACTTTTCACATTACTTTTGTACTTGAAAAATTTCTACATCAAATTTTACACTTCATCGTGGTACAACTTTCTCTAACCCCATTTTTTATCCCTTTTTCTCAGTCTAACTAAAAAGAAAGTGTTACAATCTTCACTCGGAAAAAAAGAAAGTCGGAATAGTTTGCCTTATATTTTTTAAAATGTCCATGTATGTATTTATCTTTCTAGATGTATCTTGGCAAGATTTTTTACTTTTCTTCCGACTGCATTTGTCTTCTAAAATATAATTTTGCCTACTCATCACCACTACATTATGACTTTCTTTTTGGCACTACATTCTCAAGTGTTCAATCTTTTGAAATCATTCCTCATCTACTTTAACTCAGGATTAGTTTGTAAGCATTTTGTTTTGAATTCATGTTGCAAATGAACAAAAATAACCTGTTTCTTAGCGTTGAAAATCGTAGTAACAAGGTAAGCAAGATTCGCAATTTTTACGTCCAAACCCCTCAACGGAAACATTTTGCGAAAACAATCCATCTCATTTAGGTTTCACAAACAAAACTCTGCCTTGAATACGTTTGTAAGTAAAAACTTTCTCTCGTTGGTTATGTCATTGGCCTGAATTTTAACTTGTTCTGAGGAAAAGTTGTTTTGCTTTGTGATGGTATTTTGTACCTACTTATTATGTAAGGACGCGAAAATTGTGTATTGATGTGACAAAGATCATGAGGAGCCGTCGAACAGCTTTGGAGAAAGGCAACATAATACCGATAGGTAAAAACAAAAAAAGGTAACAACGTTGTTATATAATTTTCTTTGGATTATTTCCACTCCTGTCCCCTTTCATTTTTGAATTGAAAAGTTTTCCTCATTACCAGAAAGCCTTTTTTCCGAGAAGAGAATTTTCCATAGATGTGTATTATTCAGATGGTGGTTACATCATCAGAATGTTATATATGATGCTATTCTGTTTATTTTTCTGTGAAAGAAAGTCATCACCCTTTTCATTTTTCGAAATAAAAACTATGCTTATGACTGTGATTATTTATACCTGAGAGGATTTTCCTTCCTCTCAGAGTTGATGATGTTCGCTACATGTAGGCAGCCTTTGGTGGAAACTTTCACCAGGGTTGAGGTAGTCAATATTTTGTGTGGTTGTGTGAATAGTGTGCCATCTCATTTTCCAGGCTTAAACGAACACCATTATTTTGCATTGTTTTTTTTCTCTCTGGTAAAGTATCCTCATAAAATGGTACACATGGCACGGAGCTTTCACCATACTTTCTCATGCCCTTATCTACTCTCATTATAATGCATAATGCATACATTTGTTTGCGGTGCTCATCATTTTTACAGCCGCCAAAATGCAATTCTGATAAGTAGAGAAAGCAACTTTCTTTTTGGTAGTAGGAAAAAAAGCGATTACCGGCAGGTACGAGAGATTTCTACGGATAAAAAATGTAGTGTCTGATGGCCTTGTAAGGAAATGACTTTTTTAACGTTTATCGCAAAATATTCATCTTTATTTCCTTCAGTGCATTTTCATATTAACCTCACACTAACGCATCAGTTCTATAAAGAAAACATGGTGAAAGTCACATTTTTATACGAACTACTGTTGGAATGACTAAAAGATCCTCACCTATTCTTAAGAGTTGGAAGTATTTGCGGAGAAAGTTTTTGGGGAAAGTCGCTTTCTCCGGAGAAAGTTTGATTAGATAGGTAACATTGTTAAGAATCGCTATCAGACTAAAAAACTTTCCTCGGCAATGACCAAAGCGTCTTTTGTGCAAATCAATCAGATCAAGTTTGCGCCAAATTCTAGCTCATATTATCCTTCCAAACTGCTTTCACCATGGACCTATTCCTACTAAGATACATCGAGAAGTTGAACCTGCTGTGTTACGTCATCTGCTACCTATTTGGCAGAGCTTTTCCTCTCTCGATACTCCTTTCTTTTTATCTTTCACATTGTTTTGTAATTCAAATCTCGTTGTTTACGCGGAGTCTCGATGTTTGACAGGCTCAAACCGCATTTATCTTTTTTCTGTGTCAGTTGGCTTTGATCAGAGATATTCTATTTTGTTCGGGACGGACCACAATTCACAATACTCGCTTTTCTTCTTTTCTTTTATTAACAAACCCGAAAAGAAAATCTAAATGGAAATTGGTCTCAGTATGTCCGTCACATGTCGGCAAACAATTCATTGTCAATTTTCGTTTTCCAGTAGTATCTCTATTATAACAAAACATCTAAAAATAAACTGGAGAAAGTAACAGATGTAAACTGATTTTCATTAGATTCATGTCCAATAAACGTACAAATTAAAGTGCCTACTACCTGCGTGTCCGTTCCCAAACAAATTGTTTACTTATAAATCATTCAGACTTATTTGTAGCAATACTTTCACTATTTCCATTGTTATTCACGTTCAGTTAAAGAACAAATCTCAATAACTGCGCCGTCACAGCGAAAGCTCGTGCTATGGCTCATAGAATATTAGAGGACTGATTTGCAGTCCTAAACAAGATGACTTTGTGATGTAATAAATTCCTAGACAGGTAATTTCGTCGAAGTATAGCTCACCTTTCACCGACTGCAACATGAGAAAAACAGGATACCTGGATATTTTATTTTTAATTGAACGACTAGTCAAAATACGCAGGAATTTGATAAAGAAAATCTGTCAACAATCAACAATTGTTCAAAAAAAAACAAGAATGCTGGTTATCTCCAGGTTGAGAAAGCTTCTCTCTGTATTGTGCAAAATTGGGTAACAATTTTAATGCTAGATGCCGCAGGAATACAACCTTACTTATATAATGGCTTAACATTTTACCTAGTACTTCACATTTGTCTTATATAACTTTCTGTTTTTTACAAAAACACGTTGTACTCTTTATACAGCTTATATATTCACCTACTTACACTTTAAAACATACAAAAACACTGTCTTCCTAGCCTCTTTACAATTTACATTTCACTTGTTTAGGTATAAATTATTAAATCACACCTTTCTCCATATATTGTGTACAAATAACTAAACAGATTTCGGGGTAATTTGATACTGTCAAGGTTTTCATACAATTTATTTCCTTACCTAGCCGGTTTTGTATACACTTAAATATTTTAAATAGCAACACTTACATATCATCCTTGTCATTACAAAATGGATGAAAAGGATGACCACAGTGAGGACAATAGATGAGGAGAAAGTAGGTGCATAGCCATGCTCTCCGTGCTGCATTGGAGCGGAATGTTCACCTGAAAGAATCCAAAACAAAAAATATAGTTACCCTTTAATCCACCCACGAAAACAACTCCTTAAAACAAAAAGAGAAAGTGCTTTCTCTGTTTTTTTCTGCGAATCCATTTCCCAACAAGTTTAAGCTATCAATTAGGAAGTCAATCTGGAGAGGGTTGAGTTAACTTTGTCACTACCAGATTAAACTGGTTCACATCCTAATAAAAAAGGAATCTGATTATGCCCACGTATGTTATTGCTCATTTTCAGAGAAAATTTTATTTAAAAGCAGAGAGAAAGTTTTTTCCGGAATTTGTACCCAAAACTTTCTCTTTGAATGAGGCTCGTCGAAAAAATACAATGTTCTTACAGACCTACTAAGTGAAAGTACTTTCACACTTTCTCTACTTATCACTTCTTTTTACTATCAAGAGGAAGTTGAAGCTGTTTGAGACAAAAAAAATAGCTCGTTTTTCAGGGAGAAAGGAAGTTAAAA
>JAAXOA010002220.1:0-13703 GCA_036561885.1 Salina celebensis | reverse complement strand
ACCTCAGGGTCAGCGAAACCTGCAGCCGCCGGTGGAGCTTCTTCTGGTAGTAGCAAACCCTCTGTTCAATTGGAAGACTTGCAAAAAATTCTTAGTGGTATCCAACCAGGAAGTTCAGGTAGTTCTGTTGATCTCGCTGCAGGAGTTAACACCGAGTTCGTCAAGCGAATTACGGCTTCCCCAAAAACCGTACAGAAGCTGACTCCGCTACTTCCCCGATTTGGATATGAGGGTAGCAAACCAGGAGACTCGGAGGAAGTCGTTGATACCCTGATCAGCCCTGCATTTCAAAACGCCCTCAGTTCCTTTTGTTCCGCCTTCCCCACTGGACAACTGGGACCTTTGGTTGAACAATTTGAGTTCGGAACTGAAGCAGTTACAGCAGCGCGGAATGGGAATATGGAGGCTTTCCTTAGTGCAATCCAGAAAGAAGTCGACAACAAGAAACCATCTGGAGAGACACCATCTGCTGAGGTAATAAACCACAAGCAAATCCGTACTAACTACATTGTTGTAGAAGACTTATAAATTATTTCCAATTCTTTCGATTACTAATTACAGGAGGCCAAGCCGGAAGACATGAATGTAGACTAATATGTCATCGTCATCAGTTCACACAGCCTGCCACATCCGAAACATGAAATTCATCTAGAATTCTGAAAACAATTACTGTAACACGTCTCCCCAAACTTTATACTATTCGTGTTTTCCATAGAATAATGTTGAAAATTATTAAAAGAAGAAACGATTTGTTTCACACCTGAAAAATCCTTGTCGGTAATTCCATTTTGTACTCGTTTGGCCTTTATCATGACTTAACTTAATGAAGGTTATTCGGAATGGGAATCCAAGTATGAAGTAATAAGATTATCATAGCGGTTTTTTTTTTTTTTTTTGGAATTTTGAACATTCCATTTTTAATAATCATAATCAGTAAGATATACCACGACAAAACTGACAAGTAGTTTACGGTGAATTTTTGGAGAATTTGGCCGTTTGCAAAGCTTGTTTCAATTAAGTGCACCAAATCCTAATTATCCTTATTTTGAGTAATTATTGCCCATCTTTGGAAAACCAGTATGTAAAATATACATCTTTTAACTAACCAGGCAATGTTATATACATCAAAGTCTCAGTACTGTATGGTGACACAAATTAAAATTAATCATCGTTAAACTTCACTAATTACGACTTTCACACGGGGATATTCACACGCAATAAACTAATCCTTCATAACGATTTCTTTCGGATGCCGCATAATCTCATGATAATTGATGTTAAATTAAAATCAAAATTTTGAACTTGAACGGAGCCTGACATTTACTTAGGTTCCCTGATCATGTACAACAGCGTAACATTTGAATCTTCTTAGCATCCTGGATCTTGTAAATGCGTGTTTTTATTTCAAAAAACTATTTTAGTTTAATTCAGTTAGTGCTAAAAAGACTTAATACACATGTAATAGCATAAGCAAAAAATGTTTAACGTATCTTGCAACTTGCATCTCGCCAAAAATTTATAACAGAATTACATATTTCGGTATATGAGGGCAATGGTCAACCAAATGTTTTTGCATTTTATACTCTGGTGTTTACACTCCAACACTTTCTGTGGCTGACGTAACAAGTCCCTTGGGTCCCACGGTGGTCTTGAACTGTTCCGGAATCGGGTATTCAGCCTGGAATAGACGAAAAAAATATGATCAATTTAAAACAATCGAAAAGTTTTATTAGAAGAAGCCCATGATATTGTTTCTATCTAATAAAAACTTACAAAGTCTCCATCGGCTTTGGGGACCATAACATTGAGAGCAGAAGACTTAGCCGAGACAATTTCCACGTTGAGAGAGTCCTTACTAAGAAACATTTGAAGCCCGTCTACTTTATCGATGGTAATTGTGGGCACAGTTCCCATCACTTGCATTTGACAGTCCCTACAGTTGACAAACTCCACAGAAGCGACCAAACTGTCAAAAACGATCGCTGATTTGACACATGAGTCAACCACGATGGAGTTCAGCTTCCCGCTGACCGTAAGAGTGGAGTCCTTGCAGCCAAACACGTAGACAACTTGATTCATTTCCACATTGGCAATTTTCAAGTTCTTCTCGCCAACTTGGTACTCCACACTCCATTTCTTGCCTTCTAGAGAAAACTTTGGAGGCTTCTGTACTGGAGTTTTGGCACTGTGCCCGTTGGCAACCCCAGTTGTTTTAGTCGGTACACTGCCTCCCTGGCGAAGATTTGGGTTCTTGTGGGTTTGCATATCCGCAGTAACCTTTTTGAGCCCTCGCGTAACATCACCACCTTTGTTAATCTCAGCAAACAATTGAGCCCGGTCGTCTGAAACTTGGAGGTCATCCAGTGTTGGCATTTCGAAAGCAGGTGGAGGTGGTGGTGGAGGAACACCGCCGGCTACAGCAGGCCCTCCGCTAGCTAAAGGCGCTTTCCCCCAGACAAGACCAGTTGTGTGGTGCTTCCTTACGTGAGTTTGTAAGCCGGAGAGAAGAGCGACCCAAGCTTTAGCCCATTCCGAGTGGCCAGGCTTATCTTTGAAGTCTTTCAACACTCGGTTAGTGTAAAACTGGCCTGCGTCATTCATTTCCTTGATGTATGGAGCTGGAGTTGGAGAAATCGTTACCCAGGCAAGGGCGGGGATACCTTCGGACACTCCTGACAGGTGATTGAAGTGCGGGCTGGAGCGTCTTTTCTCCCGAAACTGTTGAATTTCAGTAATGGAAGCAGCAATTCCTCCCAACAGCTTTTGAAACTCTGCATCACTTGGTTTCGCGTGTTTCGTTGCGATTATTAGAAAGTCACGTTGTTCCCTGAAAATGATGACATTTAAGAAGGTTTAACTTAATTTTAACAAAAGTCTTGTCAAATGCCTATGTTCAACCGACAGAAAATACTCTTACTTGAAAGCTTTTTGAACCATGTTAGCATGCTCGCTAACTTCTCCCCCGAGTTTTGCCGCATTTTGAAGAAATTCTGCGAGAACGCTGTGAGTAATATCTTGGTCGAATTCCAAGACACTTTGTGGCAAGTCTACAAAATTAACCAGATATTTTTTAAAATGTTTTCGAAATATAGATTTGCTTACTTTAAAAATTAAAAACACATACCGTCACACATATTGGAAGCAGTTGCGCTAATTCTCTGTGGAGATTGACTTTCAGGTTCAGTCTTCGATGGAAGTACTCTTGTTTTGTGGTTCTCTTGAACTGAATTAGAGACGTTTGAAGGGTTGGAAACACTGACTGGATTTTTCACTACAGGTTTGCTATTCCCATCCAAAGACTCGGTAGATTCTACGTTTCAAATACAACAAAAACACAAAATAAAAAATCTCTCACAAACACATGAAGTTCCGCAAAACTGAAGAATTATATGAAATTTAGCAACCTAAATTCAAATTATACAGCACAATTGACCGCTATTTCAAATGAAAAAACTTTGAAGCTCTATATTGCTATTCTTTTGGCAGTACTGTACGCATACAATAATGTAGGTGGCCTGTAAAAATATTTTTGCAACTCATATGGGATGTTCACAAAGAAAGCATTTTTTCAAACTTTTTATCCGTAATCTACATGGTTTATGCAATGAATGAGTGTTATCATCCTATAGAGTATATTATGTGCAATTTAAAAACGAGATAAATGTGGTTTTCCTTTTTGTTGGTTTATAAAGGCTTTCTTGTATGCATTCACTTAACAAACAACACACCCACGCCTTCTCTATATTTTACGTGTAGGCTTTGAGAAAAGCGAGAAATTCGTTTTCATATTTGAAGCGGTTAGTCATTTAGTGAGTGATACTTAGAATTTCATATCGCATCCGTTGTGTTCAGTGCTATATGTAATTGCAAAAGACATGTGTCTCTTTACTCTTCTTATCTGCGAAACAAGACCAGATTTCAAGGAAACTCTGGAATAAAGAATGTAGCGCTATATAGCTACTTATTGCAAGAATGTTCATAGAATTTAAAATCCTTTTTAGTGACGGAACATTCCTAACCCTGAATACAAATTAGGACGAATGATAAAAACAAACAAAAGATGCATAACAATCTAGTCAGTAGTGTAGAAATGTTTCAAGACAAATATGAATTTCAGTTCATAATCATATGTATGAGGTTTATAACTCCGATTTATAACTTTGTCACTTGCAACTCAGAAACAAAGGGTTTTGTTTGCTTGCAACTAACCCACGAACGCATCTTGCAATTATAAGCAGATGTCAGCTATCAATCAACTTGACAAGAACTGTTAACTGTTTTATGCAAATGTCAAAAATTTCAGTCCTGTTCCTTCGGTTCCTGGAAAGGGTCGGTCGTATGTGTGAAACCATAATGACTAAGTTAGGTTATAATTTCGTTTCGCGTAACTATAGTATAGAATTTATATACAACCATTTATGGAAACAATCATTAAGGAAGAAAGGTAGCCACTAGCAACATAGATGTAAAGAGTATAAAATATATTATATGTAAAATCATAGCAATATCATGTTACACAGGAAAAGTTTCAACTTAAGGGTAAAAAGAAACCAAATTATTCTTGAAGTGCAGTGCACTAGTGTAAATACTTGAAGAACAAAAATTACAAAAAGTACTATAGGGAAAAAAGCAATATCGAAACACTCTCACTGCCGTTCAGAAATGAGATTATCCAATCCGAAAGTTTGGAATATTCTTTCATAACATGCGCTAATGGAACTTTTCTGAATTTGAGTTCTTTTGAAGATTTTTTGTCTCAAAACGGTTACTTAGGTATTAATATAAAATTTATTTGAAACACGTACTTGCTTGCCAAAAATTTCGTAGGCGACCATACTCAGGGGTAGACTTGGAGTCACTACTATTAGTAGCCATACTGACGCTGGGATTATTAGGGAACTCCAATCTTTGCTGTTCAGCAAAGTTTAGTTGAGTCACTCACAGCAACGGCAAACTTGGGGGCAATCGGATACCCTGAGTTAATGGAAATCAATCACACTCTATAGACAGAGACAGGTCACCACAAAAAGATTTCAAAACTCGCCAACACATGAAACGCACTACCAGAAGAACAAAAGTATACACACAGTTTGAGAAACAACAAGTCAAGTTTAAATGATTAGTACTTCAGTATCACTACATAGTGCTGTTAGCATAGTCCCGCTACTAGAAAAGTTAGTCTTTCCAAACAAAAAGAAAAAAAAATCACAAACCAAACTGTATAAAAAAGTCAAGTAAACATGGTTCGCGTGTGCAATTCTATTTTACGACTAACGCCTTCATAAATATGTCTGACTGGACTCCGGGCTACAGTTAAAAGTTATTACACTAATTTTTTCACCCAACTTCGTAAATTCCACAAATGCATTATGAGGCAAGTGTATGGAAAAGTGGTATTAGCAACTAACGATAAAATCACTATCAATTCTTCGTCTATTCCTATTTTGGTGGATACTAATGTAAAAGTCTACCTGAAATATGTGACTTTTCTCCATGATGAAAATTTTAATCTCTTAAAAGTTTTGCCTACAAACAGTATGTTCGCACTGAACTTCATCTTGGTGCGTTATCCTCTTCTTCCGGCAGTGGATATTTTATGCTTCTCAATTACCGTACATCTTAAATTAATGATGGATGAATACAACTCCCTGAGTGAGAGTAGCTACAAGGCATAAAACAAATCTTTCAAGTGCCTACATCATTACGGGACCCTGACTAAAATCCGATTTTCGGTCGGCAACAGCGTGCTGCACACGAGAACTTTTGCGAAGAAACACATAAAAAACGCCTTATTACGCTGTATATAAACACTTGAAATTATAAGCTGGCTGCATTCTAAAAATGAGAGATGTCTTGATGCAGCCAACCGTATCGTTAACGGAAGGCAAAATTATAAATTTAAAACGAAATTATGTACAATGCAACGCTTTAAAACACATCCGGTGGTGCACCCAGTCTTAAAAATGTACTTAAATGTAAATTGTGAACTAAATGAAAACAAATCTTTGTAACAATTGAAGACCGGTCTTGTGCACTAATTTAAATTATAAGTTTGAATTCTATTAATACAGAATATTATGCATTTGTTACCGTTCTGAAACTGAGGAACATAGATGAGATCTCATTTGAGGGTGTAATTTATGAGATTGATATTTGCCCGGTATAAATACTGGCTGCACACGGTTATGTAAGCGATTTGAAGTTTAATCATATCACGCTTCAATCCAACTGTGGTCCGTATTGTAAATTAAGCTATTTTGTGCATTGCCAAGAAATTTTTAACCATGGTTATGAATATGTCAAATTGAAAAGTACAAAGCGTGTGAAACGGAATTAGCTTCTTCAATTCAAGCGCTTTGTCCTATCGGAAGTTATTTAATGACTTTACTTTATGTAAAATGATGAATAATATAATTAGTAAGTGGTCAGAAGATACCGTAAAAAGACCAAAATAATCAGATTAAATTAAACAGTGGGTGGTTGGATGGTGTTGGTATGCATTTGGCCTAATGGTTACTCTTACTGTTGACTGTTGCAGAGTACCTCAATTAAGGAAACTCGTTCTTCCTAACCAAATGCGAGAAAGTAACTAACTGAATAACTTTACAATGTTATAAAGTTTTTCGGAACTATACAATTAAAGATTTAAACTAGTTAACCCTTATACAGACGTATTTTCCCTTACATTAAAGACACACAGACCTACTCAATAATTACAAATGCTAAATATAAGTAGCTTAGGCAGAGGCGTTTATAAGATTGTACACAAAAGTCAATATATATCTTGCACTTGACATGCTTTAGCTTACTTAGAAAACAAGACCTTTTGTGGCTTCACTTGACGAACAAACTGATTTCAGACTATTTTGGATTGCTGACCATAAGTGGCATGACGACGATACATTAACCAGCAAAAAACCCATACATATTTTGCACCGAAAGTTATCTACTTGATATGAACAATGCTAATCTCTATCTGTTGCGAACAAGGCGAAAGAAATATCGATGCATCATTATCATTCATCACTTTTTGTAGCAAAGCAAAGTAAAATATTTGACTTCGAACCGAAAAAAACAACATGACTTTGTTTAACGGTGGCTCAGGTAAGACCGTTTGTACAATTGTAAAACAACGAATTGACAAGTTATGACGAAGACAGTGACAATCATGCATTATGTAATAGTAAAAATGTAAATACCAAAGTTGCTACTCACCTCTGAGAAGTTTCGCCGGCTGAGCTTTGATCACTTCTTAAAGATTTTTTTACTTTGCTTTTTGTTAAACTGGCCAACTTATTGATTTAGATTGGCCACGGTAAAAAAACAGAGCTTGATATCACGATGACAGAATCGATGAGTAATCCAAACACTCGTCAATGATACTCACCTGTTTCACCTCACTGACTCACCAGAATGAAACAGACGGGATGCAGTATACCGTTCATAAAATGCTAGATATCTTGTTTATGATACCTCCGCCTGTCTGTCCATTTTAAAACCAACTTTGTCTGAACTATAAAAACCAAACACTAAAAAAACTTGGTTTGTTTTACATTTACATTACTCGCTGGTGAAATCAGAAACAACGATGGGGGCTTCAATGTTGGGTGGATCATCTTTTCCATGTTGGTTTTGACGCATGCCCGTCTAAACAACGCTATCGAGAGATCACTTCATAGAAAGATGTCAGCAACGAAATGCACTTCAATTAAGAATTGTAATCTTTGTAACGATAAATGTCTCAAATCCATATGTATTCGATTTCTAATTTGAAATCAACTGAAATGTCGACCGAGAACTATGTAATTTGTAATTAAGTAATTAATTGCCACTCAAATTACTTGCTATTCCGAAATTTGGGAAAGCTAATGGCATCTATTAGGGAGAATGAGAAGCTTGAAATTGATACTTTAACGGAATGGGACCAAGCAGGGAGGGATGAGTATACATGTAACCTGGTGTACTTTCAAGTTAACATGAAGAGGATAGGGAAACAACTAAGAGTGAAAACGGGAAAGAGGAGTGGAAAAGTAGAGCAAATACAGCCCGGTAAGCTCAATCGGGGAAAGACTCCCCTTCTAAAGTACACAGAAGGGAATAGAAAATTCAAACCCACAGCGACACCAAGAGCGTAGCGGTTTGTGGGATCGCTTGTCCGAACTCTTACGTGGTGTCAGCGTTGCCTGTCATTGAACTGATAAACAATTTAGCGTTCGGCAATTAGGTTTTTGTTTGTTTTTAATTGAACAACTGATTGATCCTAGGGAATATCACGTGGAACTGTGAAACTTTTATTTAACGGTAGTAATTCATTGTTAATCTGTAACTATTTGCTTTAGTTCTTTGGTGGATCAATAGGTAATGAGAGGATATTAACAGTTTTTTTCATTGTTTCTTTGAAAACAGTGTAAACTACAATTATACAGGACGGTTTTTGTTAACCAAGCAGCTGATTAGCGTCATCTTTAACCGGCAAAACCCTAAAATTTGACTTCAGAATATTTTCTTCTTCAACTGACGCAAATTACGGTTAATTTTTTTAATTGACGAAATGGGCGACTCAGATGACGAGTACGATAGAAAGCGACGAGACAAGTTTCGAGGAGAACGAAATGAGTACAGGGATATGAGCAGACGACCTCCTCCGAATGATGACATGCGAGGTCGCCGTGATGACTGGGGTGGTGCTGGCGAAAGGTAAATATTACAGTTACTTATGAACTCTTCGCTGATTCAAAGTTTTTTAGTAGCTTTCCTCCAGTTCATTATGTTTCCATCTTGACTTAGGGAATGGGGAGGCCGTAGAGGACCACCGAGGAATATTGATTATCGACTCGGAGGTGGACACCGGCTGCCGCATGAATTCAGTCCGCCAAACAAGCGACCACGTGGCGACTGGGATAGATACAGTCATGATTCTTACTCCTCTGGATATGGTTCACAAGCTGGTTTTGAACCACCTCAGTCACACAGCTATCCAAATCATCCTCCGCAAAGTGTTATGCACCGATTGTCCAGGTATTGGAGTATTTTCAAGTTTGTAGGCCAGTTGTGGGCAAAGTCTTTTGCAGTTAAGATAACTTGTGCATTTTGTGGTTTTGTGGTGACAGTAGGGAAAACTCGGATGGTGCTCCACAACTTCTTTCTTTTAAAGTTTGGCTGTCCACCCAAGATGATTCTATCTCTGACCAAGATGCACTTGCTAAGTACGCTGAGTACAAACAGGAGTTCAAGCGTCAGCTCCTTAACGAGTTTTTCGTTCAGCACAGAGAAGAGGAGTGGTAAGCTGTTGTCTTAATTTTTCCTATTTTTTCAAAGAAAGTTTCCAGATCACATTCTACTTTCTTCCATCACACTAACGCCCACTTGATATTGCAAGTGGCTTCCATTCCAGTGGGTGTGATGACGATGAGACCTCATTGTTTTTTTACTAATTGAGTATCAAAATATGAAGCTAATTGTAATTCCTCACTCATGAACAGCATTGGACTGCGAAGAAGACAGCTTTTTGAGTGTCATAGAGTATTTCTACGATCGTTTTATAAAAGTGCTCGAGGATACCAATATTTTATCCAGTGCAAACAAAACAAAACGTCTACAGTATGCAGTTTAATGAAAAAGTATGAAAAAAAGTTAAAAGTATCGCCGATTGTGCTAATTCCCCTGAAACATGTCCCCATTTATTTACATTGCCCCGTCACTATTATAGTTTCAATCTGGAAGGTAAGACTTTTGAATCCTCATGAATACTTTCCTAAGACAAATCATAAAAAAAGCTTGCTAAATGTCATACTCAATGAATTAATGTTCAGACAACAACTGTTCTATGGAATAATTTATACGATTCGGGTATGATATTGTGTTTAGAATGGAAAATGTTTTAAAACTTACCTCATTGCCAGTGAAAAATCTTATTAGTTTTAATTGGAGAAGTTGAGAAAAGTATGACATGTGGAATTGCTATAATGGCGTGTTTTCATTAATGAATTTTCAGGTTTAAACTGAAATACCACCCAGATGACAGCGCTCAAAGGAAGGAAGAGCAAATGCAGAATTTGAAAGCGCGTTGTGACCTATTCGTGGATTTCATGAAGAATGGGAAGTTTGACAACGTTTCTTTGGACAGTGTGAACTCTGAGAAATTAATCAAGTTGATTGGATTGGTATGTGGTCAGACTAGAGGGAGGTTCTGAGGAAGATGCAGCAAAGTTACTTTCAGATGAGCCAATACGCACACGAATTGCTCCAAAACTCACAGAAGAAGTGAAAGAAACATCGGTTAAAACTGAGGAAAATGGCGCTGGCGAGGAGAAGGATTCAGATGAGTCTTAGTGGTGAAAGTGGAAGCGAAGGGGACAGCAGCACAGAGGATGGAGCTAAGCGGAAGAAATCAAAATCAAAGAAGGCTGCAGACTCACTTGAAGCAGAGCTTGACTCTAACTCGAAAACTGAGGACAAGGCAGATGACGCCATGGACGCCGATGAGGATGGCTCAAATGATAACAATGCAGCTAAAAGGGGCAAGAAACGACTTCGCAGCGGCGGCTCGCAAGCTGCATCTGGGGGCTCAGATGGAGAGAACAGTGATGAGGATGAGAAAAATGATGATAAAGACGAAAATGGCGGAGCAGGCGGGGAAAATTCCAATGGGTCTGTGGATAAAAAGCGGAAGCCGTTGTTGGCAACTCCAGAACAAAAGAAGATGCAAATAGATGAGGATGATGAGCTCCCACAATTACATCGAACTGCGTCCGTGTTTCTGCGAAACGTTGCCCCAACCATTACGAAAGGAGAAGTGGAAGGCCTTTGTAAGAAGTACTCTGGATACTTGCGGACTGCTATTGCCGATCCACAGCCAGAGAAACGATGGGCTCGCCGTGCATGGGTGACTTTCAAGAGAAATGTCAACATTAAAGGTGAACACACTTACATGCTTTCTTGATTGCGTGAAAGGTCATGGAGAAAGCGGCGGATTTCCATGCAATAAATAGCGTTTTGCACTCTTGAAATACTTATTTGAAATGTTTGTCTTTCGCAGAGATCTGTTGGAACCTGAATAACATCCGTCTTCGGGACACTGAACTTGGAGTGATTGTCAACCGGGATCTAACCCGACGAGTGAGAACTGTAAATGGGATCACCCCACACAAGACCATCGTCAGAAATGACATCCGTTTGGCTGCCAAACTGATTCAGCATTTGGACAGCAAGTGGACACTCTGGGATGAAGACAAGCAGTTGGACAACAAGGAAAGTTATGGAGTTTATTCTACAAACCCTGTCTTGAAGAACATCACTGATTTTCTTATCGAAGAAGCAAGCGCTGAAGAAGAAGAGCTCTTGGGTTTGTCAAGTGGGACGGACGGTGAACTTGACGAAGGGAAAGAAGATCGGAATCAGAACACAATCGAGAGAGATGAAGAATTAATCAGTGTTCTGGACCGATTGCTGTTTTACCTGAGATTTGTGCACAGCGTGGATTACTACAATCACGCAGAGTATCCGTACGAGGACGAGATGCCAAACAGGCTCGGAATCATCCATGCTCGTGGTATGCCCCCAACTTCCAAAGTGAACACAAACGAGCTGCAAGAGTACAACCGGAACTTTGAGCAGAAGATTTCGGCATTCATCGAGCCCATTGTCAAGCTCACTGACGAGGAATGCAAAGTCCTCGGGATGAAAGACGAAGACACTGAGGTGGAAAAGTTTATCTCTGCCAACACTCAGGAGCTCGGAAAGGACAAATGGTTATGTCCTTTGTCTGGAAAGAAGTTCAAAGGCCCTGAATTCGTGCGAAAGCACATTCTAAACAAGCATGGAGAGAAGTTAGAAGAAGTCAAGAAAGAAGTTTTGTTCTTCAACAACTATTTGCGAGATCCAAAGCGTCCACAGACACCTGACATGAACGCCCAGCCGCCAGCAGAGCGGAACCAAGGTAACAACCCACAGAACATGGGTTTACGACGAGATCCATTGATGCATGACCGAGAGTTTCATCCACCACCTCAGTACCCACCTCCGTAAGTTCATTCAAAAACTATTTTAATGATTTTCCACGCTAAGATCTTGAATCAAATGAGCTGAAAGCTGAATGATGCTATCTTTTGATTTGTAGATATGGAGGAGGAGGTTACGGCATGGCTCCAGGAGGGTATGGCGGATTTGGTGGTCCACCTCGTCAACCTCCTTATCAACCGTACAGAGAGTATGCTCCCCGTGGACGCCCAGGACCGTTCCGAATGGGGTATGGTTATTAATCTTTCTCTTCTGGATTTCAATTTCATAGTCAGTGGGAGAAGTGGAGGGAATATAAATTTGAATGCAGACATTTGCAATGAATTTGTGATTCATTAATTTTTGGGTACAATTGTCATTGTTGGTTATAATATCTTCTTTAAAAGCCATTTTTAGTTTGGTAGCTAATCTATTCTCTTTGGTGTTTTCTGTAGTGGTCGAGATCACGGACGGGGAATCATTAGCTATAGAGATTTGGATGCACCTCAGGAACCCGACGACTTCTAAATTAACTCTATCCCTACTTTATCTAGGCCCAATTCCTATTGTTTTTAAGAATTGTACAAGTATAAGTAAGTTCTTACTCTGTTTTTTTTTCTGATTTTAAAGTGAAAGTTGTTTAGATTATAGACCAAAGTTGTTAACTACTAATCTGGCGATACAAGATCAGTTCCCCTATGATTGAAGTTCTGGCAGGCCATCAACCACAAACAAAATTTCCAATTGTGTATACATAAGTGAATCAGTTTCGTAATTGTTTATTGAGAAATCCTTAGAACTGTATAAGTATGTTGTGCATTAGGGTAAAACAATAGTTTTATCTCTTATCAGAATTTCGATAAACATAAACTATGTAGTTATGAATAGATGTTTCAATAAAAAAATATTTTATCTTAGTGAGATTTTGCGCGTAAACGTGTTAATTATTTTCATTAAAAATCTTCTGTACTCATTTAATTCATGACAATTTCAATGGCAATTAAAACAAAGTAGGTATCAGCTTAACTAGTTACTCAACTACAGTGGCAGTACTATGTTCACCGGGATTTGTGTTCACGATATAAAATTAAAAAGTTCACTTTGTTGTACGTTATATTGTTTCTATCGTCTAGTATAATTTTCAGATTTACATGCAAAGATTCTAGAAATATTATATTTTGAGTGATGTCTTGTCTTGTCTTGGTAACAAGCAAAACTAGCAATAAGTCAATACAGATCAAAACGCACGTCAGGTGGTTTTTCTAAGGTTATATTAAAGCCGCCCTTGTGGTCGCCGACTAGAAATAATTTCTGAGATGATGCGTTGTGAAGCATGGCAAGAAACGCCACCCCAACTGAAAGTCCTTCCGGGGAAGACTCGGATGAAGCATTAGGCTGGATTGACGCAGATTCCAAACCTTGGGATGGGTTGTTCAGGATATTCATTCCAGACTGGTGCAGCACGTCGACGAATGAGATTTGATGATTGGATTTCAAAGCTGGGGTTACAATTTGACTAAATTTGGATTTCACTGCTTTCATGTCTACTCTGGTAGTACGTGATTGGAAGGTTACAGGTGTAAACGAAGAATGACCTAAACTGGCTACTAGCTCTGGAGGTACAAAACCCTCGTCAGTGGACATACTGGAATCCAATAAGTCTCCTGGAAGTGACCCTTGGTCAAAAGGTCTTGTTTGATCAATGT
>JAAXOA010002219.1:0-13709 GCA_036561885.1 Salina celebensis | reverse complement strand
CTCTCCATGCTGTCAGGAGTTGTATTACTCATTCCCGACATGCTTATGACCAGACTTCCGGTTTTTATACATGATTTTGCGCTTGAGAAAACAAATAAGCAAAACTATAATATGAATGAACGAGTAGCGTGTACATATCCAGCAAATCTGTTTTTAGGGATGCTGCAGATTTTGCGTTTTTGGCCACTGGAACTGTAGCGAGAAGTTGGTTTCGCTCTTTACTCAACTCAAACTCTTTGCACAGGAGTTCAGTTTAGTTTAGCAATCAAAGTCTAGAACAGTATTATGAGGATTCAAATTAAACGTCGTGCGCATGATATAAATGCATTTGGCAAAACGTATAGCGTTGTAAAAAAAATGTTTTAAAACAATTACAAAACTGCACATTTTAGGTTACACGTAAAGTACAGTGTCAAGAGCGGCTAATGTTATGGAAGAAATGTCAGGAAAACTATGCCTAATATGAAAACTGTCCGACTTGGAGACACATGAAAATTAGCCTCCCTCTCCATGGTGATTTTTGTTGCCTGAAACGCAATAACAGAGAAGAAAGCAATGTGTGGTTACTGGTATCTGATCAAATTTTCTCATTAGAGCAAAAGCAAAGTGTTCATGCGAGTTCTAGCAAGTAGCAGATTGTAAACAACTCCTGATTAATTTTGCACCAAAGCCATACTTCATAAATGTTTCTTCATCAATGTTTACATCTCATTTTTAATGTGTCGTACACACAATTTGCATACCAAATTTTGCAGGGTGTAAGTTCACACTGAACGAAATGGCTCCCTAACCCCCAGCACTGGTTTGTGTTACTCTGGTCTCTTCACCAAAGCCGCAAAAACGCTTTCCTAAACTGAACACTAATCGAAATATTGACAGAATCTTGATAACAGATTCCCCAAAAAAATATTTCATCTTTACTGTTGCACCGATAAACGTCTAAATTGATTATCCTCATAAAATATGTTTTAAAAAGCTGCATCACTCTTCGTATCAACAAGCTTGTTGTAGTAAAAATCATGATCTCGTGAACCCTCAGTCTCCAAATGTATCCATTTATGACTTCCCCCCGCAATGTTGTAAACCAAACGCTCGTGCCGGCTATTAATGTAAGAAGATGCACATTTTTTGCTCACAAGTACCAGAATCGAAAGAAAAACTTCTTAAACTGAAGATTTTTTTGCTATCTTACATTGCAAGTGTAGAGATCTACCCTTTCCATCTATCTCGTTTAGATTGCATCTAATGTCTTGTGTCATGGGACTCCGGGACTTGTCTTAATGGCCCGCGTATTTCTTCAAGAAGTAAACCAACCGATCCGTATAGTTCAGTTACGTATGTATCAACATAAAGACCAAGACCCTACGCCACAGTCACAATACAAATTCACCCGTATTTCAATACAATTTCTAGTTCAGTATCTGTTTTGCACTTTTAAAATACCAGAGAAATGTTATTTCTTCAAGAGAGTTAGAAAAGGAGAAAGAATTGTAGCTTTATGCGCGATATTACTGCTGTATCTGTTATCGTATCTGAAAATTCCATAAATGTAAACCTTTTTGTTAGTGATAGGCACACGACATCTCCTTATGAAGACACATCAAATAAGCCACTTACAAGAGTAGTTTTATTGCACGCATCTACTTTTAGCTGAAGTGCGTGTTTCATTGTAGGGAGTAGGGAGGTATGAAAGATGTAGCGTTTTTTAGTGTAGAAAGTGCAGATAGGAACTTTTTATCCTTTGCACTATTTTCCTTCTGTGAGTCTTTGTGGTAGTGAAAATGGAAATTGAATTTTGTCAATGGAGTACATAGGAATTACAAGAGTCTAGATGGAATCGACACGACACAGTTATAATGAGACTCACTCGTATTTTCATCGTATAGTATAACAGCATTATAAATTCAAAAGCAAGAAGGGAAAATGACATGCTAAATGGTTTGGAGCACCAGCATATATTTCTAAGCTTTCTTGCAATTTTACACATACATTTTATATCGGGGCATAAAATAAACGCAAAAGCACGATCCTGTTAAGTATATATTTATAAAAAATGATCTCGAAGTGCAACCTTAGAGTTTTAAGCTTGTAACGTTTTTTATCCAAAATTGTATCTGCACATTCAGCATTTCTTTTTCACTCTACCAAATATTATGTGTCCGTGTCGTCTATTTTCCAACACACCCTCTTTTCAAGTTCACTAATGCTGGCTATCATGAATAAAAAAAAAGTCAAACTATGACAAAAATAGAAAGATGAAAATCCCATAAGGGGATCAAAATACCAATCTTGCTGATACTATCTCCCCAGACGTAATGAGATCAGATAGACCTTCTATATCTGAAAATGTGGTATCGATGACACTGCTTACAAATTAATTAAAATATTTTATCTCGCAAGTATCCAAGCCTATATTTGCTCCAGCGACCAATATGGCCAGGTGCGCTGACAATGGGCAAAAAGAGAAAACTTTGCAACGCAAACCCAGTTCATAAATGGTATAAAAATCTATGCTTGATTGAGTGAAATCGATATGCAAGTTTGTAATCTGAACCCTTGATTAGTGAAGACCATTAGCCAAATCAGTCGAATCTATGTAACTTTTATCTGTCGAATATTTACTGCCCAAAAATGTCGCTTATAAAAAGCATCTCTATATAAGAAACATGGACATCACATCTTATCCTGATGAAAGCTCTCAAAAGAGTAAAACTGCATTGAAGTCACAGGACATGATTATGATCAAAAGGGTGAACAAAGCAAATCAATGTTTGTCTTTTGCATCAAGTCATCCCAAGTCATGTTACTTTTTCTTTATTGTGAGATTGTCTCAAACTAGAATCAAAACTTATCTTGTCATTTCCTAAGTGGAACGCTTGAAAGAGTCTTGTTTTCAACTTGACTTAAGGTAACACAGTCGCCAATACAAGTCCATTTGAATTAGTTCCTTTTCCTGTCACATTCTGTCTCAAGCCCAGCATTTTGTGGTGGAGCATATTGCGTATAGCTGTCATGACCATTCCTGCTCGTTATTTTCAAACAATGCTCCAACCGTTTCGTTTGTCACTTATACAAAATAGATTTACGGTTTTAGGAATCATCCTTTACTCTTCCAGAATGTGCATAATATACATATAATTTAGTACAATCCTCACCCTCTGTGTTACAATAAAAATGTGGAATTCGTTCGTTCGTGAGAGTAAAATGCACGAACAGATATTCACCTATCATTATTATTTTCAAACTGCAGACTATGGATGCAAGGAACAATGGAGCTGAATCGGTTTTTAGCTCTTGTCGACGGATCTATATTATTAAACGAGGCAGAGAGGGTGGATCCGCTTCAGCTTGAAGAGAAAAAAAATGCATGAATGTGACATTTTCAACTGGATTTTATCTTCAGCGTTTTTTTTTTCTTTATTTTCTATCCATTTTTTGCAGTTTCATCATGAAAAGGTGAGCTATGAACACTTGGATGATGCTGAGTATACTGAAAACAAGTATTACAACAAGTTCTGTCATTTCTATTAGTATAACGTGAGCATCCCTTTGTTTAGGAAAAATATTATATTCTTAGATCTATTTAAGGCGAGTGTAAAGTATACAATTTTTGGACAGTTTTGATTACGCCTTTTAGGATGATGACGTGGAGACCTCCTTGCTATGGAAGTGATGACGACATGATTGTGTCGTTTTTCGTGACCATGCCCCAAACCATGGTTTGACAACCAACATCCTTAGAATGTTTTTTAAAACTACTCATGAAAATGTCGATTCGTGTTGTTTTAATAGATAATATTTCAAAAGTAGAATTATTTATTTTGGAAAATTGACAAACAACTTGACCATGGTCTTGAGTTGACTTTTGTATTACATATCATATAGAACTTCATGAGTTCAACAATTCGTTATTAGAATAGACGGCTCAATTGAGACAAAACAAATTAACACTCTACCTTCCTCCATAAACACAACTTTTCATGGTGCTTCTCCAGACGCGTTGGTCAATAAATTTCACATGTAGGTTCGAAATTTCGAGGGCTCAAGAAAACATCATCCGTAAATATTCAAGCTACCACCTCAAGCTTTAAGCAAAATATTGAGGTTTTAATATCAACAAATTTGTCAAGACCTAATGCTATGTAATGAGCCACACAAATAATCCCTATGTATCTGCTCACTCGCTAATAGAGTCATAAACTTGGCAGGAGAATTTTCGCTCTAACGAATTTTTTTATGATCTTCCCCAACCAGCGTTTATTTCTTATCACAATAAACCCTCATCCTTTTTTTCTAGCGCTGATTTTTGTATATCTATTATCTTGAAAACATCCTTTATAAACTCGCTTGCTTAACTAGCACCCTACCACAACCAAGAACAAACCACACAACAATAACAAAAAAACGAACTGTTTTAGAAAAGATGCGGGTTAAATATATCTATTATTTAAAAAAAACACACTATAAGCTTTTTTCGTATAAGCCAAGAAAAAACAACGTCAAGTACCTTATCTCATAAAAAATTCTTGCACAAATCTTGTGAAATTTATAGTGGTATAGGTGCTACTAAACTTTTAAGCCCCGACTTTCTCGCTCACTGCACTGTAATAATTCACCCTACCACAACCAAGAACAAACCACACAACAATAACAAAAAAACGAACTGTTTTAGAAAAGATGCGGGTTAAATATATCTATTATTTTCAAAAAACACACCATAAGCTTTTTTCGTATAAGCCAAGAAAAAACAACGTCAAGTACCTTATCTCCTAAAAAATTCTTGCACAAATCTTGTGAAATTTATAGTGGTATAGGTGCTACTAAACTTTTAAGCCCCGACTTTCTCGCTCACTGCACTGTAATAATAACCAAACAAAGCAGTAAATAAATCTCCGGAGTTTTTTTTACCTCTTGTGCTTTTTTTCTCCAGGATGTGTGTGTAGCAGAAGACCAGCAGGCGAACCAGTCAGATTCTTCACCCTTTTTTACAGTTCACAAGCTCATAATAACTTATTTACTCATACTTATTATTATTGCCCTACAACGAAAATGAGACGTTACACAAGACGTACTACGCGAAAAGAGACGGTTGTAAAGGTAGAAAAGTGAATATAGCTCAATGTGTGATGCAATATAAATTGTTTTTCTATAGGTAAGGCAAACCCTGTGTTTAACAGTTTTTTTTATATACGTCTACCTTCAGAATTGATATATTTTAGAATGCGGGGAGCCAAGCAGTTAACAAGAAGCCGAGAGGATTTATACGCAGACTGGAAATAGAGACAGACTTTTGGATACTTGAGATCTATGAAGGATGTTTTCTTGGGAAATATTTTTCTATTTATATTATTCTGGTAGAAGAACCCCTTTGTGTACTTAAGAGTGAAGATATTTTTTATTGCTCGGTTGTTCAATGAAAATATCAATAAAGGGAATATCTTCATATTTTACCTGTCAAAATGGTTTTTTATCCGTGTTTTCCGTGAAATTAGTTTTGTATGCTTTTTGTACTGTGGTACGTTGTCGGTATGAGCGTCAATAAGTTTCCTGATGTCTCACTTCTATACTGCGACAAAACTCAAGAGAATAAACGCTCGTTTGAATCGCTCAGAATGCATAAAAAACTTCTAAACAAGAGGACATTATTACGAGTTGCTGTTGATATGTATATAATTATTGTAGTTTCGGATAGTTATTCTGCACATTGTGCTTCTCCGCTCTACTTATCGACTTGTCATTAACAGAAAGCATTTAGCTGAAATTTTATGTCCAAACTGTTGATGTCATTTGCTGACTATTCAAAACTTTCCTGGTAGTTGCTAGCTGCACAAGCCTCCCTAAGTGTAGCTTCAAGTTGACGAACAAATTAATTTGCCATTTCCTGTTTCCTTTCGTTAGAAAAGATTTTTTTTCACTATGAAAAACAAACAACTAACGATCAGCACAAGGACCAATTTCCTTGCGATTAACTGCTATAGAATAAAAGCACGCCTATATGTGTCAGCATTAAATGTACAATCCTTGTGCCTCCCAAATGGTCAGCTTTTAAGCTCCTTTCACCAGTTCAACTTTTCATTGCATACAGAGGAAATTACTTCCACCTGTGCATTATGAAATAATTCCTTAGAGAGCAGTCCTCCCAAAAGATCTTGCTTTCTAAGGTTCCCAGTTCTCCTCATTTATTTATTCTTTCATTCATCAAGTGTTCCTAATTCTGTTGGCCTTTTATGTGCACTCCGTATGCGTTGGAATAGAGCCTTTCCAGCATGTTTTTTTTACTGTGGGAGTTTTATTCTCCGCAAAAGTGTTCGTAAAGTTCAGTGTGTAAATCTTTCCAGTATGACTCTAAGCCTACCACCACAAGCAGATGGATGCACACATCAGCAAAGATTCACGGCAATAGCAAAAGTCGTAAAGTATTCTTTGGCGATGCTACCAGCAGCATGTGAATCGAAGCTACCATTATGGAAATTGTATCAGTTGGAAACACTGAACTTTTGAGGTAAAATTACGCACGTCTTGGCATATTACATTTTCGTTACTGCGTATGGACAATTCCTGTTTTTGCCATGGCTTAAGGTAGTTTACTAGTTCGCCCACAAAGTTCATGTGTGAACTTTATCATAGATTTTAATATTCTATTTTTTATACACTTACTGCTACTGGTTTTGATAGAAATGTCGGTTTGATTTCAGTAAAACCACATTTGTATACTTGAGCTTTTTTATGTCTGTGAGCCTGTGGACCACAGACGTTACAACAACATTGTGATTTGCATGAAGCTCCACTTTCTTGCACACACAAACCCGCATAAATTTCACCTGGCGAGCTAACATTTATTAAAGACGACAAGAGAAGGTGTGCACTGCTATGTCAGTAAAAAGGATTTAAAACGAAGGACCACCAGTGTCATAAAAATGTGGCTGGAGTTGTTGTGATCAACAGAATGTTACAGGCGATAGGTCACAAAGTTTATTAAGGATGAAGGGCTAGACACAATCATAATAGGATGGTAGGTCAATATTGTTTTAGCATCTACTAGTCAGAAATGTCAGGTCTCCGCACAAAAAATTAAATCAGAATCTTCTCTACAAATGCAGTCCTTTACGAACAAAGTAGTACACAGGCAAATATGTCTGTATATAACATTCCGGTTGATTTGATTTGTAGAAATATACAAGAGAATTAATCTCTTTTTCATATCGCAAAAATATTCGTCGGCAAGCATCAAAACCATAAAACCCTAAATGAGATTATTTCCGGTGTGCTTCCCCGTCAGTGTTTTAATGTTTAAAAGTTCAAAGCCTAGAGGAGTATTACATGGTTCATTTAAAGGAATTTCTAACAGACAGAAACACAAGTTACTATAAATTATACCTATAACATGTTAGCAAGCTAATTTGTCCCTACCTTTACCATCCGTTTCATGTCATTTTCATTTTCAACCTGTCCTTCCACCAAACTAGACTACAAATACCAAAGGTAAAATCACAGCAATGTGCTCTAGTTCCATGCAATGTGCATTGAGAGGTGTGCAAAACTTGTTGGCTGACTCAACACTGAGTATTTTGAAAAAAAGTGACTGTGTAAGAGTTATGGGAAGCATCATACTTAATGGAAACGACCATCACAGGTTAACCATTCTGTGTCATGCAAAATTTGTATTAAAACCTCAGAGAAAACCACACACGAGTAGTTACTCTTGTAGGCTTACAAACGATGGGAACTTGGCAATTTTTATGAATTGAAATATGCATGGAACAATGTACGCGTTGAATATGTTCACGTTACAGCATTCTACTACAAAGTTGACTACATACTGCTATATAGTGTTTTTTTTTGCATGTTACCGGATGTTAGCCCATCACAACAATGGTAGTATTAAAGAAGAATGCTTTTTAAACCATTCTAAACAACATCCGCGTCTATTGAAAGCAACATGACTTGTAATCAGACAAAAAACCTATATATTTTGTGCGTAGTTTTTAAGAATCACTCTGACTTATCATTCAGAGCAAATGAGACTGAAATTTTTTTCTCACATTTTCCCTCTTCCTGTGAGAAGTGTTACGTAGCACAATTACATACTTTTTTCTTATAAAAAGAACTTCAACTTCTGCCACACTGTCTTTTATACACACTTTTATTCGCAAACAAAAGTAAACAAAGCGTGCGATGTCCTTTATATGGTACACTTGCACTATTCTTAGGCAGATAACACACAAAAGACTTTTTCTTCTTGGGCCTTGTCTAGAGTACTATATTTTATGTCACTTTTGCCGTCTGCAAAACGCTCAAATGCAAATGACAATGACAGCAATAATCATAACTATAACAATGAAATGCACAATGTTTACATAAACGAAAGGACCAGACACATTTTAAATAATAGACTTGACACCATATTGGGACTTGGTGCTAAAAAAACGCGAAAAGCTAAAATTATGACAGAGAAAACTCCAAAATCTCTGAAGAATACAGAGAAAAGCTGTCGCCGATTTTTCCTAAAAGTTCCAGTTCCACTTCTCTAATAATTAAGCCAAAAAATGTATACAAACCTTGTATGAAGATTCCTAAAAGCAGCAACGTCAAACAACTCCGATACGACTCCATGTTCAATTTTCTTTTCATTTTTCCCCTAGTCACCATAAAGAACTATATATTTTGTTTTGTTCCAAAACTATCTGCAAAAAAAGCTCGTTCTGTTATCGGCTATAACGGTTTAGTACACACTGTACTTTTTTTTATTACACTTCACGCATTTTCCAACTAGAACACTTCCGCTTTTTACGGTACAATAACAAATTGTCAACTCACAATTGTCATGAAAAACTACAATTTCTGATACTAAAACGCATCCAAACAGATAAAAACTATTCATCAACAAAAATGATTTGCCATTTTTTCATAACAATTTTGCTATCAACAAAATTCTCGAATTCATTGTCGCCATAAAATCATCTCATGTGGGTCTCCAATCTTCCAAACAAAGAATGATTCTGGTGATAGTCCACGTCCTTATTTCTTGGATGTTTCGAGTTTTTTTTATAATAGAGACGTGTTGAACAGTTCGTTCGACTTGTCAACTGTCACAGAGAACAAGAGACTTAAATTCTGTTTTTTTTCTCGTTTTTTTCCTATTCGCGCGATAAAATTGTTCGTTTGACTAAAAACAACAGATTCGAGTTCCCCGAATAACTACTCTGTTGATTATGTGCGTTTTATACTTGAAAAGTCAAAACCACACAAAAAACTTGCGTTCTCTGAAATGTAGAATGCGAAAAAAAAATCTACACTTGTTTTAGATATTTTTTTAGCTCGTTATTTTAAAAAACACGATGAAATAGGACACAGTCGATAAATCACGAAAAAGTCTAGAAAAATACACTCCGTCGGTGGAAGAAGTACCTATTTCTTAACTTTTTACGGTGTAGCATTAAAGAAAATGCCAGATCACAATAAAGTCTTTGTTCCTGATAAAAAAAGATAATGAAGAGATGTTTTTCTTCGAGATGTAACTACGCACGATGCACATGCAAATTCAGCACTTGCTCACGACTTTTTTCAAGTTTGCCGACTGGAGGATAAGGATGGCTGGGAAAATTTGGTGGATCTGTTTTTTTGAAAGTCTAGTGCAGTTGGTATAATGCGTTAGAATTATAATAATTAACGGGCGAGAGGAATGACACTAGTGACAGAATTGCACGCAATAATAAACTGCGTGTTTTTTTTCTGTGAATTATAATTGAATACGGTATTCCGTTGAAAATCCTCCAGTCATTTATCTTTTTCACACTGTTTCTCTCCCGGATATCGTCCTGAAAGGAACTAATCGGACACTTCACTTTACCTCTTGCTAACCGGAAGTGCGCTACACAAAAAACAAAGTTTGCACAGTGCTGTTAAGGGGTTTTTACTAATTCAATAGCACACTAGGATTTTTTTTTCTTCTCCAAGAAGGACAATAAACGACCTGAGATTTTCTGGAACCGAAAAAGGAAGGTTTTTTTTTTGTTGGAAACGAAAACCGTGTCTAGACTTTTCCGGTGTGTGAAAACAACCGGGGAGAATTGAGATAAACTTACTAAACTAAGTCCATAAGGGACTCAAAAGTTTTTTTGTTCACTCTCTTTAGTGCCAATATACAAAGTAGTTGTAAAATTGTCCAATTTAACTTTGTTTCTCGTGAATTGATTCATAAAAAAATCGCAAATTCCATCAATTTTTAACAAGCGTTTGCTACCATTAGCCAAAATTATATGTAGCACACACAGGCAACAAAACAAGCAAAACTTCAACAAATAGTGTGTACGTTTCTAAAAAAATAGTTGTAACAGCCAAAAAACAAGTAGCAAAATTTTTGGCTAGTTATTAAATATTTTAGGATAGTTTTATCCAAGTTTTTTAACACTCAAAATGTAGGTAAGTGTAAACCTTTCGAGGGAAGAACGCATTGAAGAATGACGCTCGCGTAGATGTTGCCTCATCGCATGCAGAAGCACTACTGACTTGTCATCTCGGCATCCCTTACCATTTGCTCCAACAGCATCGCTCGCACACGAGACTCAAACTTGTTTACTATTTGAAAAAGACGATTTAGAATCACCAAAGATATTTTTTTTTCGTGAGAAACTCTGGGTGGTGTTGTGTGTCTTTTCTTGTTACATGCAATTTTACTAGAACTACTGCATTTTGCAAAGGATATTGTTCACAGGCGCTTGCAAATAAAGAGGTGCATAACTCTGGGAATGCCGCATGCACATAAAAATAGCTAAACTGCATATGTAATTGAACAAGGATTTTTGTTTCACAAATTTGTGAATGTTGTGGGTACGATGAACTAGACAAGGAATGAAAAATATATTTTAGTTAGTCTGCAAAAAAAAAGTTTTATACGTGGATGATAAAGGAACAGGTGTATAATGTTTTAGTGGACCACCTTAATAATTGTGTAGAGGGAGAACAAGCCACAGGAAACAGAAGCTTGATCAACTAACCGTGGAGTACGCGAGGGGAAGAGTGCCAGCTAAGTGTACAATGTTAAGGTGCATAGTTTTAATGATTTACAAAAATATATTTTTTTGATTAACTGTAAAACGCTTTTCGATTTAAAGTAGTAAATCATGTAATCGGTTAAATAAGAAAATGTTACCACACAGCACATGCACAAAAATTATATTACAATGAGCGTGTTACACTAAATGAGGGCATCTTGAGATTCTGTAGAAGCCTATTTTTAGCAAGAATGAGCACTGAAACTGCTAAATACATCTCCATATTTAGACCATTCATTAACAAGATATTGTTTAAAAAGGTATTGGTATAAAACTGAAACTATCGTTGTTAGATAAAAAAGCATCCCTTCATTAATACACGTGGTCCCTTAGAGTTTTAATTACTTTGTTGGTAAGAGTGTTATGCGTTAAGATATTTTTTTATCGACTCATTGTGTTACACAACTCACAATCGTGGGTCTTTTGCACACTTTTATTCTGTCTTTATTGGATGACTTCATTCGTAAATTAACACACCGTAGCTAACAGACAGTCCACATTGTTTAATACATTTTCTTGCAATAGACTGAATGGAAAAATGATTATGTTGGAAAAGTAGTGTGACCATCTTCGACAATCTAGGAATTGTATGAGAATTAAAGTTGTGCAACTGCAGCACATTTTTCTATTGTTTTTCGCACAACTGTAAACCTTATAAAGAATTTTATATCTTATAGGATTAATGGAACGCGTGCTCATCTTATGAGTCATTAGAGCTACAAAACGGTGCTAAATGCAAAAACCAGTGTGATTTGAACTGTCGCATTTTATTGCACAGAAAAGAAACGTAATGAAGCTGTACGCAAATTTTGATAGTTATAATGATGCGTTCATGTTGTGGCTATTGTATGAAAAATGAAAGGAGATGTGTATCGTGTGTGACATCAAGGTTTTTTATGGCATGCCTTCGCGTGATAATGAGGTAACGATTTTCTACCATATAGGGCGAAAAATACTTCTTGTCCTTGTGATAACATCGAGTTTAATCATGACAAAACAGTTCGTGAAAATTAGGGCTAGATTAGAAGGGTCTAGGGACAGTATTTTTGAATAACGACCACAACGACTTCGCTCCACAAGAAAGTTGGCTGGAAATAATTTCATTAAGCCTAGATGCAAGTTCATTCAGTTTTGGTGGCTATATTCATAAGATTGGGTTTATAAGAAGGGTATAATATGTAGGGATTTGTGGAAATCAAGTCTTTCCAAGAATTCCAGGACTCGTGCCTCCATCTATAATTCTTGTTGAACAGAAATACTTGGGAAATCATTGATGGGAAATGAAATAGGCTGTACTCAAAATTGTGTGCATGAAAGCGGTAGCAAGCAATAGTATGTAACGTTTGATATGTTCTGTCTTAGTAACTTTAAAAGTCTGAATCGACCCAATGTAAAAAAAATCCCACCCTCAAACATTATGATGATGAGATACAATATACAATTATAAATGCGCGACTCAAAACAGAAGTTATCTTGAGAAAGATTGGAACGCTTTTATTTCTGGAATTTGAACACATAAATGTAAGAACGAGAACTACTAAATTGAACACAGTTTGAGCTGAGAAAAATTAAGTCCGAACAGTGTAATATAATGCGGTACGGATACGATTAAATCTAGTAGTTTAATCATGTTGTTCGTCGACGTTTTACTACTGTGGCGTCATCCTCATCTTTAATTATCAGTCTTTTCTTGGAATCATCCGTCAAAAATCTCCCTAGGGTCAAGAAATAATCCTCGCAATTATATCCATTTTCTGTTCTGTACATTTCATGTTTACAAACAATGATTCAAAAAAATGTTGATTTTTAATTACACGTATTAACAAAGACACTCACACAAAATACAAACCAACTACTACAAAATACAGAGTAGAAAAGGCAAAGGCTAACTAAACTAATATAAGTTAGCTTACGCGTGACACACCTGCACTGGGTTCGTCGTCATCATCGCTTAGAACGACAATGTCATCATCACACTTGGATTGCTTACGCATAAAATCTGAGACGGAGGAGGACGGTTTCCTCGTTGAATTCGAAAGTTTAGAGGGTTTCTTCATAGTGCTGAGAAAAGCTGCAGAAATAGATGCTTGGCCTAGTACAGCAGGTCTATCAAACACCGGAAAATTAGTAAACTTTGTTTGATTGTTTAAACCAACATATTCAATTTGATCTGTTTGTTCGTCATCTAGTCCTAACCTTACAACTGGCTTTACATTCGTTCCCTGCTGTCTTCTTTTCAACATTTCACACAATGCGGAAGGCCTACTGAATGAGTACTTCAATTTTTCATCGACAATTTCCAAGTCTGACGATGAGCTGCTGTCCTCCCCATCACTGTCGATGGTTATGCATTCCTGGCTAGTTTCCTTTGTTGCAATCTCCTCCACTTCTGTTATATCATCATCTTCAGTCTTCACATCCACACTGAACGAGCTCGGTTCTTCTTTCACTTTATCACATTCCACGTTAACGCTGACCTCTGTAGGTTTTTTTCTTTGACGCAACTTTTCGCGCATCCCGGAACTAGCCACTTTAACTGTCATTTCCGGTGATTCTGAGGTTCCAACAATTTCCACGCTTTCGTCTAGTGGCTGGTTTGGAACATTTCTTCGCTGACTCGATTTGATTAGCTTACTCCTATCAACAGGTGGGAAG
>JAAXOA010002218.1:0-13717 GCA_036561885.1 Salina celebensis | reverse complement strand
CGCGAAAATTCCACACGTGAAAACGTAGATGTGACTTATCATACAAAGAGCACCCAAACGTGAAATAAAACAATAAACAAATCGATATAGAGAATTCATTCAAAGACTTTTATTGGTAGATTCTCATAACCTCTTCATCATACTCGATCAAAATATCAACAGCAATTTTAAACTATACTACACCTACGCCAATAAATACAAGTATTGGTGGGTATGTATGGTGAAAGTCTCAGTATGCCCCCAAATATTGCCATATGAAACGAGAAGTAGCCTCTTGGAAATAAACCCGAGTAGAAGCCCTTCAGGTACTACATCACAGTTCCCAGTATGAGCTTAAAAGATACGTGTCCTAAACAATAATAGTATTGTCATGTGTAATACTATTGTTATTTAAGCAATTTTCAATGAAAACAAGTCTATCATTGCGGATTTGGTTTCCTCACCAGTCACTCTTACTAGGATTTTCTCTGCTTTCTCCAAACGAAAATACGATAACTATTCTCAGTGAAAATCACAACAAACACCATTTTAAATACTTTTGACATGGAAATTTGGAAAATTCTCTGACTATTGCATTTCATTGAATCGGTGCATTTAGAATAACATCGGTTTCCCTTCACGAAAAGCTGATTTCTTAGGAAAGTCCTTTGTACAACCTCAGATCACGGTTGACAAGATTTCTATCGTGGGTGTATTTACGGCAACGGAACAAGTGCCCAACATCCCCATCTAAAAAGGAAAACACGACCAAGGGCAAAACCGAATTAGAGGGGAAATGAAATTTTCTTGACATCGTTTTTAATACTTAACCCGTGAGCACCGAAGCTCCACCTAACAAGATGAATCTCATAGAACTGTCAAATATAGCCGCAAGCATTCAACCACAAATCAAACTTTGAAAGTGAGTTTAAAATTTTACCTGCGAAACCCCATTTTCAAACCTATAAGAGCAGAAAGATGGCCATAATGGTATTAAACGATCTAATATGTATATATTTCATATTATGTATTGTCGATAGTCAAGGGTATTTTCGTGGAAGCAGTAAAACACGACCTTCAGGAGGGAAATGCACTAAAAGCGTTCAGATTGAAACGCAGGCTATATTTCCGAAGATTGCAAACAGCAGAAAATTAATAACGTTTTCCATGTATTGCATGGTGCATCTACGGGTCTTCACAAGGGCACAGTCACCATGCAAAAATGATTGATCAGCAATATTATGAATCCGTATTTGCGTTATAACATCAGCAGAGATATTGTTTGGAAAGATTTTGCCTTGATTAGATTGGATGCATCATGATAATTTTGACTTTTCCATGGCATGCATAGGTAGATACAAATGCGGTTAATCTGTCCCTGCATTTCATTTCCAACCAAAACCTCAATAGGGAAACTTGACAGCATCTCAAAACAAATATGGTTCCGTTAACTTTACTAAATCGGTATGTAGTGTCATTTCTAGTGGCTACATTGTACTTTGATAGTGCTAATTTTAAAGATGAAGTTCTTCAAATGGAAGATCTCATGAAGAAATCCGATCAAGTCTTGACCCAGGCCAAACATCAGGGCGAAATCCCATCTGAAGAAGTGTTCGACTTTATAATAGTCGGTGCCGGTTCAGCAGGGGCGGTAGTTGCAAATAGGCTATCCGCAAACGCGAATTTTACCGTTTTGATATTAGAAGCAGGAGGCGATCCTAATCCAGTGAGTGACACTCCTTACGGAACCCGATTCATATGGCAATCTGGCATAATGAATTGGGACTATTCTACAGTTAAGCAAAATCATTCTTGCTTATCAATCGGTGGTATTTGTCCCTGTCCGAGAGGAAAATCTTTAGGAGGTTCCAGTCAAATAAACGGTCTCATGTACAATCGCGGAATGCCCCATGACTACAATAGGTGGGCAGATTTCACCAAAGATTCCACTTGGAATTGGGAGAATATCAAAGAAAGCTACAACCTTTTAGAAGACTATCACGGATTCCAGTCCACCGATTCTGGACACGGCTCAAACGGGGAAATGTACATAGGAAAAATCAACTATTTACCTGGAGTTGACGTTGTCACAGAAGCCCTCACAGAAAGTGGCTACCAGTTTGGGGATTTGAACACCGGCACGCTTACAAATGGATTTTCCAAAGTTGACTTTAATCTTAAAGATGGTTTATAGGATGGGCACATACCAGGCATTTTTACAACCTATTATGCACAGGCCTAATCTAAAAATATACAGGTACGCACATGTAACCAAGGTAAACTTTGAAGGATCGCGAGCAGTAGGGGTTACGTATGAAAGACACGGTCGTCTTCAAGCAGCGTTTGCTGGGAAAGAAGTGATAATATCTGCAGGGGCTCTTAACAGTCCAAAAATATTACTCTTATCGGGAATCGGACCGAAGGGTCAGTTACATAAGTTAGAAATCCCAGTGATTGCAGATCTCCCTGTAGGAGAGTACTTACAAGAACACCCTGTTGCGGATATTATAGATGAGGAGAATTCAGGATTTCTATTGAACACAACATTTGGAGGAGATCATAATACGACTGAAGCTTTAATCCAGTTTCTCAGCAATGGAACGGGAGCAATGAGCGGATTTATGTTTGGAAACGGAATGGTTTCACAGCTTGTTTGGGGTAATATAAACAGCAGAACCAATGAAAATCAGGGCTGGCCAGATTTGCACATTTACTTTTGGGAAACGTTTAAAAAGGAGGTTCACAGGGAAGTTATGTACTTTTCTATTGAGTTGTTAAGAAGTGAGTCGATGGGAACTGTGAGATTGGCGAGTAGTGATCCAAATGATAAGCCACTGATTGATTCTAATTTTTTTGATAAGGAGTCTGACATGGAAAGAATGATTGACGGGTAAGATAAAACAAATTGTTTGCATACGCACGCATAATATTATCTAATTTTGTTGTTTTGCAATTATAGAGTATTTGAAATGATTAACATTTTTACAAACACATCTGCGTTCAAAAGCGTAGGCGTGGAAATGATAAGCCAAATTGATACCTGCAAAGAATTCGATATTAAAAGCCGTGACTATTGGAGGTGCTATTTAAGGCAAAATACATGGCCGAGTTTTCATCCAACAAGTACATGTCGCATGGCCGTTGATGGAAGCACTGGAGTTGTCGATTCAAAATTAAGGTTCTGCGTTAATACTTGCTTGGATCTGATTGTTTTACAATGTAAATTAGGAAATGATTGATTGACTGAATACTGTCCATTGTTTCAATAATTTTCAGAGTTTTCAATGTTTCCAATTTGAGAGTAATTGATGCTTCGGTGATGCCATTTGTACCAAGTGGAAACACAAATATGCCATCGATGTTGGTTGGGCAACGAGGCGCAGAAATAATACTTGATGAATATACTCACAGTTCACAAAGTTAGTAGGATTACGCGCGTTTATGGGTTAACTATTGTTAAGTTTTAAACCAAAAGTCTTAAATCCTTTAATCGTTTTTATTCGTTTCATTGTATTATTAATCCCGTAAAAATTTGATCGATAATAACTTAAACATAGATGTATTTTGCAATCTTATCATATAAAAACTAGGAAGATCACATTATGCAGTGTATTAAGCCAACAAATGTTTAACAGAGCTACACGTCTTCTAAATATTGTAAATTAATGATTCCATTGTATAAAAATTAATAATAAAAGAATACCCAAGTAAATGCTGTATTTTAAATTCACTTTTATAAGTAGATGTGTTGTCATGACTTGGCACTATACTAAATGAACGCTGCTGTAATAGGTAATACTTGAGAAATAAATGCTCTAGAGCAAACACAACAAAATAACCGGGACTCACGTAATTTAAAAAAATCCTAAAACTTGTATATTGTCAAGTATAGTATAAATATTTAGAAAAGTTCATGTATAAAAATCACATTGTCACTGCTATAATCATAATTTCATTGTTATGGCTGCTTCATATGACGCCTCAATTTTGACGAATTTAACGCGTTACACTTCTATACCTTGGTGAGAAGGAGGTTTGCCAGCTTTCTTAAGGGCTATTTCCTCCCTCAATGGTGGGCTTTCCGTTCGCGTGTGCCAGACGTACACCTGAGTTAAGAAAAATTAACAATAGAATTTACCAATTTCATATAAACATTTTTATGTAAAATGCTGTTACTGTTTTGTTTTCCAATTTACCTTCGTGCAGTTATCGGCTTTCACTTCTTACATCATCTAAACTGTCCACAAAATGTCTCAAAAATTCGCTTTCTTGATATCCTTTCGCAACCTCGTATGCAAATTTCCCCTCAGTTCGCTCCATAAACAATTTCAAGTTCACTGCAAAACCAGCCATATCAATGGCAAATGGCCTTTTAGGACTCCAAACTGTCAACCATCCAACAACCTTCCCTCTCGCATCAACCTTAGGCCTTTCAACCATCAGTCCTCCTACCAACCCCACAGGCCATACCCCAACCCTCTGGACCCCTCGCATTTCATCAAACACTTCTAACGAATATGCATTATCATCATCAGCAAAATATAAAACTCCCTCTTCCCCTTGTGGAACATTTTGACGCAACCATTCCAGCGCAGTATTCCTCTGGAGCACTCCTCTTGGTTTGTTATACCTCGGTTCTTTCGCTTTAAGTTTCCAAGTAGCAGGCGTCGCCGCATTTAAGTGTGTATAGCTCATCCCCGTCTTTCTCAACAAATTCGTTACAAGCTCAGTCTTATCAGGGGCGTCTTCGATCACTACCCAGTGTAAATTAGGAACCAACATTAACGTATGGGATAATCTAGTTAGCTCCGCTTTTTGCACAGGTCTCGCATAAGTTGGCGTTATCGCGTAAATTTTAGGTATTGAGTATTTCTGTTGGGCGGCTGCACTACCGCACGTCCTTTGTAAATTAGATATCTACATAAAAAAATCTTGGTTAATCCAGTGAGGGGTAGCTTTTTACTAGTGCACATTATAAGAAATTGCGTTACCTCTAGTTTTAAACTGCTTATAATCCTATCCCTCTCCACAACTGATTGCTGACCTTCAGCCGTGAGCTTTTTAGATTCGGAAATTTTATTTAGTGGCTCAGCATCGTCACTCCAGTAGCCCTTCGTGCACCAAATCATCAGCAACAGGGTTGCCCCCACGGCCAAGGTCTTTTTGTTTTTTGACATCTTCCTGAGTACGGTTAGGAGTAGAAATGCCAGCGAAAAGCTTTTGTGTCGATCCACCGTTAACAAAATATATTTTACAAATGAGCTCCACGTAAATTTATATAGAATTATATGGCCATGTGATCAAATTTTATGTGGCGAGACGTTAGGATGGGTTTTTAGGAGAGATAATCAAACGGATTAATTGTAAATCCATTGTGGATGATTTTTGGGTTTTGTTTAAAACACACTACGGGAAAAAAATGAAGACCCACAAAAAATGCGTGGAAAGGATAGCGATTGTGACGGTCACACTCACAGATGGACAGGATGAGATGTAAGTTCAATGCATGATTCAGGTTTTTGATAAGGAAAAAGGTTTTGTTTTGTGTGAAGCAAAAAAAACCTTCACAAAATATGTAGTAAAACCCGGAGGAAGTTTGACAGAGAACAGAAAAAAAACTACGGTGAGTATTACGAGGAAGTCGAGATTTTTGCAAGTATTTGCCACATGCCGAAACATTTTGTGCACAAATGATAAAGGATGTATCGATATGCATTTATATGAAATTTGTCATAAACAGCTTAAATACTGCATTATCCCTAAACCCCTTTTGCTAAACCATGTTATTTGTAAAACTCAACAGGGCAGGGAAGCATCGTTATTATGTAACTATGAAAAATCTTTTAGTAGTTTCAGTTCCTGGCTTGAAGCATTCATCGAAACTTTAGGCCAAATGCATTGTTCATACTTTTTTAATGCATTTTTTGTGCTAACAATCAAGCATATTTTTTGACGACTGGTCATTGCCAACACACCTCTAAAGTAATAGAGCGAAACCCCGAATTATTAATGCATTGTTGCGAAATAGTTTCTGTGAATGCATAATCATGTTAGGTTTCAACCTGTCACTGCATATTACCACATGGAATGTGAAAGGCTTCATAAAAGATAAAAATCTAGATTTTAAATATAGCTTCTTGCTACAAAAATGGGTACACCGTTAGTTGCTTATGTAAATGTCATGTTTAACCTGTAGCCTTTTGCTGTTAGTATAAAAGTTTCAGTTTCATCTCGCCCCTTCGATTAAATTTTATTGAACGGTTTTCTGGCGAGTGAAAAGCTCTCAATTGACCCCAAGGTTTTTGGCATTCAGGCGGAGTTTGAGATTTTTGAAATAATATCTGTTCAAGATTGTAAACTTGTAAACAAGAGAAGCTTAACATAGCTGAATTTTTAATTTCTTGAATAAAAGAATTCCTTACGCCAAGTTGATTTTTGTGGGAACCTGTCCAGTTGTCATCGTGTTAAGTTATTTCAGGTAATTGTTTCTCTATGATCGACGATTTTGTGATTTTATTCCAATATAGTAGTTCTTTTTTTTTGTTTCCAGGGCAATCATGGATATTTCAGAACAAGTGGATACTTTGGAGCGCCGAGAGCTTGACAACGGTCCTGACGGGTTAACTGTCCAAGGATACACTGAACTACTCGCGTACTATTTGCTCTCTGGATCTCTGCCGAATGCTAAATACCTCTGGAAACGTGTCCCCACCACAATGAAAAGTTCTAGTCCTGAATTAGAAGCAGTTTGGGCTGTCGGCCGACGTCTTTGGGTGAAAGATATGCCAGGATTTTACCAAGCGATTGCTGCCTATCAATGGAGCTCGTCAATTTCCCCAATTATTACAAAACTTGCTGGTAAACACGCACTAAATATGTTTCCAATTCAATTAAAATAACATTTGAACTTGTCTAAACTAACATTTGTTCTTTTCAACAGAAAGCGTTAGGGAGAAAATGGTACGTTTAATTGGGACCGCTTATCAGTCAATTCGTCCTGGAGACGTTGGAACAATGCTTGGCTTATCGAACGAACAAGTCGAAAGTCTAGTTGGAGAACGAGGCTGGAAAGTAAACAACGGTATGATAGAACCGGTCGAGGTACCCGAGGAGGAAACTCCGTTCTGTTCAGGGGAAGACCAAATCGGAAAGTTAACTGATTACGTGGCATTCCTTGAAAATTGAAGTGTTTTATTTAAGATTTTTTTTAAATAGTGTAAATCAGTTTGAAAGTGAACCTAATTATTACTTAAGCGAACAAAAAAGTGATAAATAAAATGAAGATGGACAGCGATCGATTAAAAGAGTAAGATTGAAGTTTGTGCGCGTCATTTTAAACAAATGATGGAGGTTGGAAGACTTGAAACTTGCGAAAAATTCGGGGACTTGTACTGGAACCGTTGTTGCTACTGGAGGAAGCTGTACGTGGGAAGGAGAGACGACGAGGAGACAAGGAGATCACAGTCTTCGATAGAGATACAGGTGGATGGTGATGGGAGCGTGGAGGCGGTGGTAGATGTCGACTCCATGGTGGACCAGCTAAAAGTAAACACAAAAATATAGAGACAACCCAACCGTCACTGCTGGGATAAACGTACATATCAAAACGGTTTTATTGTTAATGAAAGGCAAAATGACGAGAAAACCTCAAATTAATTATGGCTGAGATCAACTCAAATTTTATATTTACAATATGGAAGTTTTATTAGCTGCATGCGTAGGACATTAAGTAACCTATTAAGTGGATTTCATAGCCTGGTTGAAGTTTGACCTGACCATATTTCACTAACAAATCATAATTTTGGTCTTCCAACTGGCCAACCTCGTTCTGTTTTTCTCTGATTTTCATATCCAAATGTTTTTGATTTACGTTCTAGTAGGCATTTGCATCATGTCATTCTACAAAGTTTATTTTCTATGTTCGAAAAATGCCAACCAACTCCAAGACTCTTTACACACATCTTGTCATTTTGATGAAAATCTCGCATATGCAACGACATTCTGGCAGTGTGCCATAACTTTTTCTCTATCAACTGCATTCATTACGCGTTCCAAAAATGTGCTCGAAAATCTAATAACCTCCATTCTGAATTCCTCCGCAATAAAACGTACATTTTTTTATCAAAAATAGAAAAAGTAAGAATAAAAATTGATTTCGAGGTTTGAAATTATTAGAAAAGGAAGCAAGTCGGGGTTTGTGTTGAGGGGTTTTGCTCGAGATATACTTTTTTTTTATGGAGGTGGCAGTTCCAAAATACAAAACTAGACCTACTCAGCAACGTCCACTTTGATTTATCGACAAGGTCGCACATTAACACTTGCTTCCGGAACGACACATAAAACTGTTACGGTTGGGAAAACCACAAAAAGAAAGAATCAAACCTAAAAACAATCCTTAGAAACACTCGCGGGAGTATATTAAAGCTTTTCTAATAACTCGGTTGACGGGTTAATTCAAATGTCAAACATTAAAAGTGTATGATGATGAAATTCAGCTTACTTAAATACTTGAAGCGAGTTTTTGTTTGTTTTACAGTGTTTTTTGTTTTATTATGCGTGAATCTTTTTCCATAAAGATTTTTTGCTGATTCACAGTCTCACACAGTTTGTTTTGCACTACAATTTCATATTTACAAAAGGAGTGAACTGAAAAAACTAAGTTTAAGTATTAATTGCTACACTCATGTTAAATATATATTTTTTTATGATTTGGCTCTCTCCTGTTGGTTAGGCTTATTAATTGGTTTCGGTGACTCGTTAGTTGGCTCGTACCCTTCTTTTTGAATCCTGTCTTTAAACTTTAAATATTCCCGTTTCCTATCGAAATGTTTTACCTGCAAAAATCAACCGAAACAAAATACATTACCTTTTTTATCACAAATCTTGACTTTGACAGTCTTACAAAAGAAAGTATTGTTCGTGTCCGCAAATTAAGTAATTTAAAAGCCAATTTAGCGACATTGAAACATATATTTGTTGCTCTTTTTTATACTCACAACCACACAACAGTCTAAAAATAAACTTGGAGGTTATCTATTTCGGAACGTTGAACGTAAAAAAGGATATCAGACTGCACACTTACCCATTGACTAGGACACGTGCTTTCATACATTTCCCGGAACTTAGCACACTGAACCTGAGCCGGAGTTTTCTCCCCCGGGGGCTTCATCTAAACACTTCCAGAAAAGGTCTCGAGATGCCCAGCACTTTTCTCTTTCTTGCTTTGACGGAAATGACATGCTTATCAATTTTTAAAACTAGATGCACACAACGTCTCAGGACTCAGCAGGACACATGATAACCCAACTACAGCCAGTTTCACTCTGACAAAACCCAAGTGAAAAACATCTCCATCTGATGCTTTCACCCAACCCACGTACCACGTACTAGTAGTATTCTAACTTGTGTATACAGTATGTCTCAATTTGCGCCTGTTTAAAGCGCGATAATTTTGTTTTTGAAAAACTTTCATTTTTCATATGGATTGAAAACTTCAGTCACAGATACACAAATACAAAATCTTGGAAATAGTTAGAAAACAAGTTAATGATTCGAGTACGCATTTGGTTTCCGTGCTTTATCAACGGGAGAGTTTAGTTAGAACTTCTTTCAGGAAATTGGTTTTCATAGTAATAACAAACTGATTCGAGTTCAAAGCTAAACATGGTGTCTTCTGAGGAAACTGAGGTGTCATCGCCTACGCCGCCACCCCCTTCCCCAGGAAAACGGTGACTCGAATGGGATTGCGTATTGTTCTTACCAAAACGAAAGCCAAATGCCAGGGATTATGAAGCTTATCCAGAAGGACCTCTCGGAACCTTATTCCATTTACACATATCGATATTTTATCCACAACTGGCCGAAGCTATGCTTTTTAGCTATGGATGGGGAGGAAATGGTTGGGGCTATTGTATGCAAGTTGGATGTTCACAAGCAAGTTCAAAAGAGGGGTTACATCGCCATGCTTGCGGTGGACGAACGCTATCGCCGAAAAAAAATTGGTAAAGAGTAACCTAATTTGCATAAAAAATACGCGCTAATCTAATGATACTATGGCCTTGAGCGTTGCTAATGACTACTTTTTATTTGTGCAGGTTCTACTCTAGTCTTGAAAAGTATTCGTGCAATGGCGGAAGAAGACGCTGACGAGATAGTGCTGGAAACGGAAATTACAAACAAATCTGCCCTCCGGCTGTATGAGAACCTTGGCTTTGTCCGGGACAAGAGACTTTTCCGATACTATCTTAATGGAGTGGATGCCCTTCGACTAAAACTATGGTTGAAATAGATCTGTTAATGGTTCTGTATTTATCTGGTCGTCATCGTAATAAATGTTTTTTTTTTTAACTTCAATATTTACGTAAAACTAAATATTTTGTTTGTAGAAGTGCATAGAGTTTTTAAAAATGATTCAAAATTCGTAGTGATGTGGGAATCATTAGTAAAGTTGGCTGAGGGCAAGATTTGTGAATATCTGAGGGTAGCAGGCTGTTGGAGGAAGGTCCACTAAAGAGCCTGAGGCCGTTCGTTTGCTAATCGATAAAGGAATGAGTAGTCCCAGGAAAAGATATGGAAGCAAACGGAGTTCCGCGAAGGGAGGAGGAGGACATTCTCCAAAGAGTAACAGCAGTAGTGATGAGGACGAGAATGAGGGGAGGCGGCCACACAAGAAAATACAGAAAAGGTAAGAAACAGATATAGATAAGCACGAATAGTTACATTACATTCAGGTCTATTGGTGCTGTTGTATGGCTTCCTAAGAAGGAATATGGGGTCGTTCATTAGACAAGTCTAAGATATTTTGTGTCCCGAGAAATAGTTCTAAAAATACTTGGGAATTCCTATTTGGTTGGAGTTGGAGTGGATCTATCCAAGAAGCAAAGTGAATAGTTTTTGTATGGATTTAGGGGGAAGCTGAGACGTATTGTGAGAAATAGGAGCAATATTACGCGCTAGCTGCTTTTGTATTGTTTTGCTTTGATTCAGAACAGATGCTTTCACTTTTTTGTGTGTGCATTAACACTTTTTGACAGCGACTCCACCTTGTCTAACTGTTTCAAAAATTTGAATATTTCAGCTACACCCGGGTGAAACTCACAGGTCCTGATCATCTGAGCAATCCAGGACCAAGTAAATCTCCTCAGGAACAGCAAAGAAATTTCCTTCGGGACAACTATATAACTCACAGTCCCCGCCCTCGCCCTGTTGAAGAGGAACATAACCCCCAGGCTCACTATCACGCTGATAGACCCATCCCTCCTGGGCTTCTTCAAGCAGGAAATTTCTCTCGGGGAAATAACCGAACTCAGAGTCCCCGCCCTCCTACCGATCTCACCATGGGCAACCAAGGGATACGTCAGCATGTCGAAACGTCCACTAAAACTGGAGTGTTCCACCTCTCCAAAGCTAAACTCCACGAGTTTCCACCCGAACTTGCTAAAATAGTAACAGCTCTTAGGTCAATCGACCTCTCTGACAACAAAATTCAAACCATTCCGCAAAACATTTCTGCCTTTCAAAACCTCAAAAGCTTAAATTTATCAACAAATCACATAGGTAAACACTGAATATCATAGGCCACATTGAAAACAACAAGCAACAGCTTTTAAAAATTTACATTTCGCTTAATTCAGAATCCATTCCGGAACAAATTGGCCAGCTTCCGAAGCTAGAAACGTTGCAACTCTCACACAACAGAATCACCTCTGTTCCATCAACGCTCTGCCACCTTCAGAAGCTGCGGGACGTGAATCTTTCCCATAACCAGCTAACCTCATTCCCTGTGGTCCTGTGCTCTTTAAAGTTCCTTACAGCGCTGGACCTTTCCCACAATAGGATCTCATCCGTCCCTGATGGGGTCCAGGATCTTCAAGTCGTAGAGCTTATCCTCAATCAAAACCAGGTCAATTCGGTGAGTCCATCCCTTGCGAGGTGTACAAACTTGAGGACCCTGAGGCTCCAAGAAAACAACCTAGAAATAGGAGGGATCCCTGTAGAGTTGTTGAGGGACAGTCAAATAAGCTTGATAAGTGTGGAGGGAAATTTGTTTGACGTGAAACAGTTAAGCGATCTGGACGGATATGAAAAATATATGGAGAGGTATACCCAGACGAAAAAGAAATTGACGTAAGAACCCAAATGGAAACGGTTTATATCTCTTCTGTAAATGGAGAGAATGGAGGAGTCAGGGAACATGTTATTTTAATTTGTAAATATAAAATACCCCTCGTTAATTTTGGATTCTTGAAACATACAAGAAACGCACAATATTTATTACTATCTGTAATAATTACAATAAGATAAGCGCTTATCAATGTCCATTGTCCAGGAAAAAAATCTTCTAAAAAAATATAATATTACATGCACGTGTATCGAACATTTTCCTATTTGTAATGAAGAACAATTTTGCTTAGAAATTTGCTCACAGGTTGTAAAAACATTGCATTCTTGTTATACGTACGTCATTTACAGTTTAATTAAAATCGCTAAGTTAAAAATCTTGAAAATAAGACTTCATTTCATTCAGCATCCAGTCACAAAATCAAGAATTTGTGACAACTTTACAAGTGTTTTGTTTACGAAAAACATGTTCAAGTTTGTCAGCTGGTGGTATCATGATAGCAGCAGCTGATCCTTTTCACGGTACTTTTCCGTTCTCATTTAAATTTTTCCTTCCTTCACGGTGAATTTAAGTAGTAGTGTATTAATTTCTGTATCTTAATAAAAAAAATTTATGCAGGTTCCTCTCCTGATTTTGCTCATGTTTGAATTTGTAACGGCTGGCTCCGTTTCAAAATGGCTCAAGCAGCAACACAAATAAATTTATTTTTCAATCGTTTTCCAATCCTGAAGGGAATGGTAACCTATGCAGTCCTCTGGCCGACCTCAAATCTTTGCCAGCAAGCCATCGAGGGCAAACGCCAATTGGATTTCCAAAAGGCTGCCAGATTTAGCATTTTTGGAACTTTAGTAGTAGCTCCAAGTTTATACGCATGGGTGAAATTTGCAGGATGGCTTGTTCCAGGAAACAGTTTTCGGGTGGCTATCACCAAAGCTGCAGTAGAGCAGGCCGTTTACAGTCCTTATTCGATAAGCATGTTTTACGGAGGCATGACTTTACTGGAAGGAGGATCCCTGGAAAAGGCGAAAGCAGAAATCAAGGAAAAGTTTATACCCACATATAAGGTGAGGACTGAGGAATATAAACCAATTTCACACTATGATTAGATAAGGCATTAAATTTTAAAGAGAATTTTGGTTTTGTTTTGTTGTATAGATGGGGATTTGTGTATGGCCGATAGTTCAAACCATAAATTTTAAATACGTTAAGGAAAGGAACCGTGTTTCCGTTACTAGTGTTGTGAGCTTTTTCTGGACAGTGTTCTTGTCCTATATGAAGTACAAAGATGACCAACCTGTAGACAGTATATAAAAGCTATATAATATTCTAGTCGTATCGAATATGTAGTTGAGAAATTGTAGAATTTCCGATTTTAAAAAATGTTCCAAGAGAGCCCTTTCGATGAAATTGGCTCCGAGAAAATATTTTTGTGTATATATGCGTCTTTATAGTAATAGAGTATGTTTATGTTATAACAATGATATTAAAGGATCATGTATCTCAGACATTTAATTTTATAATGGTGCTAATATTTCTCTGCAAATCTATAAATGTCTAGTGCAATTTCAAGTTGCCAATCAACTGAATAAAGAGAAAATTAATTCATTGAACGAGAAC
>JAAXOA010002217.1:0-13719 GCA_036561885.1 Salina celebensis | reverse complement strand
GTATCTAATCTTTAGCGGTTGTTTTTTTCGAAATGTCCATTATAAAACGGGAGATTTGGAAGGATGCTTGAGAGATTGATTTTGAGTCACAACCACATTGGCCACGACCATTGAAACTTGACGTAAACACTTCAAACGCTCAAGCTTCCTGGACGGAAATCGTCGGCATTATATGTGGCGTGTAAAAGTGATCATATAATATGAAGTACTGAATTTCCATTAGATAGATGCGAAACGAAATATGCAAGTGTCGAGATGAATTTCGACAAAAAATAGAAGCCGTTTTGTACATAACATTCGCTACAATTGTTTGGAACTGTTCTGTTTTTATTCGTTTCATTTTGAGAACATGTGCAGAAAAGCCTTTTTACGCAACTCCAATAAACACTAACAAACATTATGAAGTACATTTGTCATTCTGGATTTACATCTGAAAATTATGTTATATTTACAAGTACATCTGTAATCTGCAACGTTCCAAGCATTACACTTTAAAAAGTTAACTTATGTTTACGTTTAGACTAATTTTGTTGGCTAAATGAAATAAACGCAGCATTAAGCCTCAAAGATTTGTATTGTAGACGCACGCATCGCCATCTAATAGAATTGATTGTATAAGCTACAATTACCTACTACTGTCATTTCAGTCAGAATGAACCCGAACTTAGCTGTTGCTAAAACGTTTTTCGCGACAAAATTACAATCTCCAAAATAATATATATTAGCGTAGTCTAATAGATATTTCAATATTTGGCATAAAACGGGACAATATGACACAGAAAGAAAGTTGAAATTGATATGAAGGAACTATTTCACAATTAAAACCATATGTAAAACCTATGAAGTAAAAGTTTACAGTATCCAAAATATTTTCTTTTGATACAAGTAAACTGCTATCATAACCCACAAGCTAGTTCCCCACAAACATTCCACAAGTTGGGCGAAGTGGGTTCGCATAGGGCCGAAAACAAAGTGCCAAGGTAGCATGCTGTGGGTAATCTGATGCGCCACATACAACAAGATTGAATTCATTCCAGGCTCAAAAAACGGAGCTCCTGACCACCATTTCTTGATGTCAATAGAAAAGTAAAGCGCAGACAGGAGGATGAGAGCGAAGGAATTTGTCACAAGAACAAATGAAAGCGACCTGCAAAACAAAATTAAAATGTTTACTTATGGAACCTCGGTGTTACCATTTGAAACTGAACGCATTATCTTACCATAAGTTTTTATTCAGAGGTATCCATCCACCGCTTTGACTGAATCCACACAAGATAGCCCCGCAGAGCCCAGTTGATACGGCCCATGCCCCCCATCGCTTAAGACGGCTTGACGCTCTTGGATAAACAAGCATTGTAACCCCCGTCTGAACTCCAAGCCAAACTTGGAATATAGATGTCAATGTGCCAAGTCCACCTTCGGGGTCAAATGCATCAGCTTTATAGATGGTCTTCGCTGTTGGATTTTGATAAATGTGTTGAATCCGGAAAAGCCGTCTCGGAAAAGCCGTCTGTCAATATATCCGGTAGCTCCTCCAATACACATTCCCGAGTAAATAGATCCATCAGCAAGTCCACCAGCGCCTAAGTATCCCCTGCATTATGGAATGATTCATTATTATGGAATGCAAAAGGGAAATGTTGATTCAGTGTGCAAATCTTACGTTGGGCAACCTGGAACCGGCAGGAAGAATGTTAGAATGCTGTGCACCAACACTAGCAACAGGATAAAAACCCATGAAATCCATATAATCTCTACATCCTGTAACGCAGCTCGGAGTTTACTCTATAACAAAATGAAATATTTTATGCGATTAAAATGTCACTCTTTTCAAACCTTGTACGTAAATCTTGTTTTTTTTATATAAGCACTACCGTCTCTGGTTTAGTAAAGTTGACTGTCATACATAAAAGCACAAGAATGGAGCAGACGAAGTAGCAAACTCCAAATCTCTGTAAAACACCAGGTATCCTCATCGTTTGAACATTCACAGGATTCCCTCCAATGGATCCCAAAATGATCCCGATAGCAATCAACTTTACAGCTCGGATAAAAATCTTTCTTGCAGATTTGAAACCTTGATGTTCCACGCTTCACCTGGGATTTTATCGATACCGGGATGCACACTAAACCACATTGCAAACAAATCAAAGCCGATTATGGATCAAGTATAAAAGAAACCTAAAAATACGTGATATCCCATCATACAGACTACTCAATTTTATATTTTTATTGCAACCATTTACCTCCCATGATCCACAGAAACCTGTTTATAAAGAAATAAAAATAATATCAAAGTTTCAATCAGAAATGCCATATTGCCCATTTACAAATGATCATGATGAAAAATCTATCTATAGAATTGAAAGTGTCAAACATAAATCTTACCAGGGAAAAACCAAATCGGCTACGTAAAGCCCGTCCCATGTTGCGTGTTCAAAGAAGTAGTAACCAGCGCCCCCGTCATTGACGAAAATCATGATTACGATGCATATCCTGGAGAAAGTTTTTAAATAATGAATTAAATTTAAAACATTATATCACTCTTGTATGTGAGTAATTGCTGATTGTAATGATAGACATTGAAACAACTATTATTGTTCATGGCAAGCGATATAATTGCTACTTTTATCTCGCTTTGATATCAATAGTATGTGCGAAACATAGAACAGCAATTTTCATTCATTTACAAAATCGGTGAATTGAAGCCCATGTGCAAAATCCCTCCCATGGTGTACATGTCACTACTCCAAACTTTCAATAAGATTGATATGACATCATTGTTTTGAATCTTTTAAAGAGTTCTATTTGGCACACGTGCAGAAGGTTTCATGATATGGGGTTCAAGGGATTCCCAAACTTAAGTTCTACTGTAACACATCTTTGAATAGTCAGTTTTCAGGTAATACAGTTTCATTCATTCAGCTTTATTAGTCACAGGTTTTCATTCAAAGTGCTACCGATTATGAATTCCGGATGTCCTCAGGCATAATTTGGTGTTAATATGTTCTCTTTTTAACTAGACGTTAACATCGAATCTGCAACAAAAAAACTGACCCTTCATCATACTATTGATTGATAGCCAATGCAAGGTAATAATAGACATTTGATATTGATACAATGATACAGTGCAAAAAATTCTCCGCAGTAGTAGTGCCGTACTTTTTCGCAGTAGAATATAGTCTAGTCTATAGTAATTGTTCTCGAAGAAAACTTTTTTTTTTGTCAATCAATCTGGAGCTATGTATCGCAATATCGCAAAACAATACAAAATACAATAACGCTACAATTTATGTAATATTAAAGGTTGTAAGTCTGTCACTAAAATAGCTAAGGCGTTACATATTATGTTTGCTTTTGTAAAAAAAATCGTTACTTCCACATTTTTCCCCTACATTGTTGCGCCTAGCATACATAATTTCTGATTGGCTTCTCGATCATTATCCATCATTTGAAGGACAACGTAAGTGTTCATTGTGCCCTGAAGGTTTACAGCACATTTTTATGTTAGCAAAAAGCAGTCTACTAGATGAGCTATTTAGTTAGCTAAAATGTGCTATTTTCGTGTCTACTAAATGTGTCGACAACTTGGACAGTTGTACTATGCGCGTTAAACATACCAGAGTGAATACTGCCGATAGTCATAAAATACAAAATCATACAAGAAGGTAATGACTGAAATAATAGCGTCGCCGCTGTAAACACCTGGTAATAAAGTAGCTAGAAGGAATTCCGATAGATAGTAGAGTGTACTATTTAACAAAAAATTGTAACCCACCCTCTAAAAGTGTCCAACGATCTTAATCTCGTCCTTTGTTGTCTAACTTGTTGCTGTTGCTGAGGTTGAGGTGAGGGCTGCTGCAAAGAAGCCTGTGCCTGTAATGGCTGCTGTTGAATGTGACATTGTACGTGTTTTTGAAAGTCATCATGGCTCAGATTGCTGTAATTATTTGCAACAGCAATTGAACCAGGATTGTGACTGATCACTGAAGCTGTCTCAATTTTATCAGAATCTTTACAAACTTGAGGGGCAATCTGAGATGATTGTTGGATGCCGACAGTTGACGTTGGGGTTGATGAAATTGCTACAAAAAAAGGAAGAAAAATTTGAAATAAAAATTACTCAAAAGAAGGCAAACACATTTTTGTGAAAGAATGATAATGCATTTTTGATGTCACGAAGCTGCAGGAAGTTTGATAATTCAACAATGTTTCCACTCAGAATACCATGAAGAGACGTGTCCTCTTTTTCTATGAAAGGTTGCTTTTAAATCAGTCATTTTATGAACTTCATGATCGATTACAGGAGCTCTGATAATGAATTAGTCTGAACGGGGTAGATTTGCTTAGTCATCTGCCTACGGATGATGCAGTACTATAGAGTGAGACGGCTTTGATTTTTTATGCGATTCAATGACAAATCTCCAAGGATTAGTAAGACAAAATCCACCTTTCTAGAGTAAACTTTGAAATATTGGTTCAAGTCAGAACGCTCCAAATTAGGCTTGAAAAGTTAGTTTTTGTGTNAGTGAGACGGCTTTGATTTTTTATGCGATTCAATGACAAATCTCCAAGGATTAGTAAGACAAAATCCACCTTTCTAGAGTAAACTTTGAAATATTGGTTCAAGTCAGAACGCTCCAAATTAGGCTTGAAAAGTTAGTTTTTGTGTCCGATGTAGGCATTGGGCGTTTAATCACAAGAGCAAATACTCATGTAAAAATCCCTGAAGAGTTAGTGTTAGTTTCATATATCAATTACAAGACACCTTGTCTTAGTTATAATGAGCAGTTAATGATGAGTCATTTCGAAAGGTTTTTGTTTACGCTTTCAAACGTGTTTTGTGTTCAGGTGTAAGAGAACTCACTCTAAAGCAGTGGCCTTACATCATCGTCATAATACTGACAAAAATAAATTGAATTTCATACAACAAATGCAATTTGTTTCGTTACGTATCTCAAACTATATGCATTCATCTTGTTATGATATCTTTATTTTTCCCTTGTGCCAAAGAAACCGATAATGACACGACAAAGTAATTAGATCAATCAAGTGTTCAAGATAGCCGAGCGATGTTCTAATGAACCTCCCTCATAGATCGTGTTAGTTTTCCTTATGCTAATTAAAAGTTATCCTCGTTGGTATCAACGAGCCTTGGCTATTTGTTAATCAATAACTTCGTTCAAGCCATTTTTCCTCATTATGTTACATCATTAGGAGGAATTATAGGATGGAAGTATACAACCAAAACCTCCATGAAGATATCGGCACCATTAAGATGGCGACACAAAAGATAGTGGAAACTGGAATGAGCCTGGTATCGTAATACAATACAAAGAATTTTCAACACTTACTTGATATGGAGACCTCGGTGATTGGACTATGAGGAGGTACTCCGTATGGGTTCGGTGGTAGGTAATGACCATTTCCATTTTGATTGAGTGTCACAATGCTCCCCGCGATAGAACTGTGTCTCCTGTTCAGTCCGCCATTTGTTATAATAGGAGCAGAGATAACTGGCTCGGTAGATGGGGATCCAATATTTGTCTCTACTGTAGACCCAAGCGAAGATGATTTTGAAGATTTGCTCGATGACGATCCAAATAATGACTCCAGCCGTGAGAGATTGGAAGAAATGGTGAAAATGATAAGAGCAAGTACAAAGTAAAATAAAAAAGCGAGAAGGAGGGCTGCAAAAAATTGAATACATAGAAATTAAAATGAGTTGTTTTGAAATAAACACTTATCAGTGTCATCAAGACATGCTGATAAACTTATTACTTTTCCACGAAAAGATGGAGTTTCTCTTAAATAAACTTTGCATAGGCGCCTGTTTGTCTGCGATCTTTCCTGTATTTGAAATTTTCGTTCCCTAAAAAGAATTACTCAATCAGTAAACTCATAGAGAACTGTATGAGTAGAATTTAAGCTAGCATGAATAATATGTTTACAAATATCAGTTTGAATTTGAAAGTCTTGTCTCTGAAAATTATCTAGTTATATTATCCTCAAAGTATGTATATTATGCATTCATTATAATATGTCGACGTATTAAATAACGTGTTAAGTCAGGCCACAGGGCTGCAAAAAATATAAAACGCGCATAACTCAACATTTAGAACAAAAGTTATATCAGCCCAGACAAAAATCAGTATTCCTACCTTGAAGCTAGCATATAATTATTTATTAACTTTCGTGAGTTGCTGTTTGAAAAGTTTCATGTCGCCTTGTCTTGGTACGGCTCCTCTCGCAGTGAATATTTCACCTTATCAGAATCGATTTCGTAAACTAATTACACTGAAGCAACAACACCCGACACCCGCGTGTAGTTCAGATTCGTTAACCTACCGAGCAAACATATCATTCAAAATGAGCCACAGAAGTTTTAAAAAGTAAATGAGTTTCATGAAGATTGGTACATAATACAATATCATTTTCTACATTGAATGTTTGACTTTTGAAGAGAGCATTCACTAAATAGCGTTGAGTTTATAAACCCAGAGCGAGAGCCTTAAAATATTTGGCCTAGCCTAACAAGGATACAAAGAATGACCGGTCTGCTATCAAACAGTCATGTTATTATGCACATTGAAAAAATATGTTTGAACTTATGCTGTATAATGCATTGCGTAAAATATATTATTAACTCGCTAAAAAGAGAAAGTTAACCTGTAACCAGTCTACAGACAGAAAGGTGCATGATTCATGTTGTTTTTTTTTTGTATGCATGGCCATCATCCATCAGCAATCTGTTATAAGAGACCTGCTTCTTTTCATTTTTGTTACTGAACACGCGATCGCGAAAGACCTCTTTGGTGTATGATGATACAGGAAGATCAAGAATTTAGAGAATTGGGGATAGTAAATGTATCATGAAAATAATTGGATCTCTGAATAACTTACGATAGTATATATTGACAGGCTCCAGATCCACTTTGACAGAGCATGAAGCTTCTTTGACACTTCCTCCTATGTTCAAGCTGTACACGCCAAACTCGGCGAAATTGTACTGGATATCACACACCTTGTGCCTTCAATACAAACCAAAAAGGAGCTCTTTTAAAACACAAAATACCCTCCGAGAAGAAAACAATTTCAATTGTTGATTTGCAATTCAATTATATATCAAATACAAGAAATCTTTTACCTGTCTTCAACATTTTCTGGAAGATAGTCTTCTGAACCTTTGCTCCTTATTCTGTAGTTCATAGGAAATTTACTGCTGACTATGTATTTGTTCAGTTGACCAAGTCTGATTTCTTCTCTTCGTTGATAGGGACACTATAAAAATATGCACCATTGAACTGATTAGATTACGGCTTTTGTGGTGTCATTAGAGTCATCGTTGATTCAATAAGCATTACATCTAATCGAGGACATTGGTTTGACTTACTCGGTGACAATTAGTGGAGACTTCGTATAACCACAGGGCAGCGTCTGTGATCGTTGTACTCACGTTAACCCATGCTTCATCAGTGCCAAGCTCGGAAATATTGAAACCACCAAATGTGGTCAACCCAGGGTCCTCGATCCAAGACATCTTGGGTTTTTTTTCTTGTACGGAGTTTCACAAAACAATGGCTTCAACTGTTCTCGTCAAAAGTTTGTCTGTGTGTGCAATGCAAACATTTTTGTTTCCTAATGTCTTTTTAGCTCGTTTCCTCCTAAAGTCTTAGGTTCATTACATGTTGCAATACGATGACTTCACAGTGATTAACACATTATTAGAAGCACAGACGAAAATAGTTTATGAACCAAAAGCTCATATGTCATATGTGCACTCACAGTCAACTCTTCAAAGCTACGATTATTCTTGCTAATGAACCGTTACAAATCAAATGTAAATCCAATTTTCTTGTAATTGCACAGACAGAACGACGAATTAATGATGATAGCTCATGGCAAATATCAATATTAGCAGTACAAAGTCTTAGATGGTCCTTCAAGAATGCACTCACTTTTACACGTACGCATTGCTCACTTTGAAAAATGTAGGTTTACTGCACATTTTACTGATACGTTGCACTTGTTTAACTCAACTGCAGTAATTGTTGTTCTTTCCGCAATGCCAATAATTTTTCGTCGTAATGTTATATACTTTTTATGTTGACAGCTCTTATAATGAATTCTTTGTGCACATTAACGACAGGTGAGTTTCGCCTGTAAGCACAATAATATCAATATTAGCAGTACAAAGTCTTAGATGGTCCTTCAAGAATGCACTCACTTTTACACGTACGCATTGCTCACTTTGAAAAATGTAGGTTTACTGCGCATTTTACTGATACGTTGCACTTGTTTAACTCAACTGCAATAATTGTTGTTCTTTCAGCAATGCCAATAATTTTTCGTCGTATGTTATATACTTTTTATGTTGACAGCTCTTATAATGAATTCTTTGTGCACATTAACGACAGGTGAGTTTCGCCTGTAAGCACAAACTTACATTGTTGCATTTACGCATAATATATTGTCGCTTCAGGTCAAAGCCACAAAGATTTGGGTTGTCTTCACATGTTTCATCATGGAATTTTTTCGGCACCAAAACAACTTGCAAATCATACCCACAAATTTGCAACTTGGCTCATCAGTGCGACTGAAATGCTCACGAAAGTCCTCTTGATTCTTCACACTTTTAAAGAAATATTGATATTTCGCACTATTATCACGCTTTTGTGCGCACCCACCACATCAGCTCATGATGTCGTTTTTTTAACGATTAACGTGTACGCAACGATATTGCTTTGAGAACGTCGTATTGATGCGTTCGGTAACAAGTTAAAAAGGCTTTTCACGCTCTATTTAACTATTTGTAAAAGTTATATATTACTTTCTAAGACACACAACCACAGAACTCTATTAGATTCACTCCCTATTGTTCTAAAGGGTCCTTCGCTTGTTTTTTGGCACGTTACCTCAAGGAAATATTATTTCGGAGGACTGCGTGATATATATTTTTTACAAGTCAGGTAGAAACAGTAGCCAAATTAATTGTATATAATTATGCGCAAAACTCATGCATATTACAAAACACTCTCTATTTTTACACAAGTACACACAACCTGAACAGGTCCTGATGTCACAACTTGTCCCAATAAAACTAAATTGGATCAGAAACACCCAGAGAAGAAGAGCAAAGAGGAAGAACGAGAAATTTGCATGAATAAAAAATTCAAAACTGTGCTATCCCATTGAATCAAAACTGTTTAATATTCACTGCATCACTTATTGTTATTATTATCGTAGATCTGTTCAAGATACTAGTAAAATTGCGCACACGTGACTCTAAAATGTATCCTTCACTTGCGATTTCAATTTTCCCGAGCTGTCTTGCCAAGCTGAACTTGAAGACGCCAGTTAAGAATAGGCGTGCACGTTGCAGATTCAAAAGACAAAGAGTATTGTTGACCTATAGAAGTGAACAATGAGACTATCCTTGTAGTACCGCTTTTTTGCCTGTAGCTAGTAGTCACCAAGATAAAAACAATTGGTAGTACACCACCAGCTCACAATTGTTTTAAAGTGTACAATTTTTCACTTTGAACAATAGCTCGGTATTTCACAATACAACATTTAATTTCGTTGACCCATGTATTACCATACAACATTCTCTGCACGGTCTCAGGATGGGGTTGTAGTTTCCGCTGTGCGAAAAAAAAGCTTCTTTCATCAAAACTAATAACTTTACTCGCCTCTAATACTTATAGGATGTACTTAAATAGCTCTTGTAAACGTTCATGTCCTCTGAAGATAAGAGGATGAGAGTAATTAAACAGAAAACTTTATAGTTGTAAAGCTTCCAATAAAAGTTTTCTCGTGATTGAGTTCTACTTAACATACAATCACGAGATCACAAAGTAGACACTTTATTGCCTTCATTAAAGGGTAAAAAGATTTTCATGTGGACTGACAAAAACTGTTGAATTATGTGTGATGAGATGACTTTTTGTGAGGAGAGCAACAAAGGTATGAAAAAAAATATTTCAACACGCACAACTCAGCAACAGGCTCTTCACTCGCCAAGAGTTGGAAGAGTTCTGCCACTCGTCTAACAACTCAGTTAACATTTTTCTTCGCATGATGCATTTAGTATTGTGGATTGAGGTAAGCCAAAAGGAAAGTGATGATGAGATGGTCTCATAGTGTCTAAAGTTGAGGAGGACACCTTTGTTGGTTTCTCTTACAAGAGTTTTATTCGACACTAGTGATAAGGAAGATGCACTTTTGAAAACATACAAAAAAATGTATATACGCATGATTACTTCCCTTGTAAACAAGTTGTTTTATGTGTTAGTTACTGTATATTCGTGATTGAGGTTTGGTCTGTGTCGAAAGATTTTTTGAAATGTGCAATGGAAAATGCTGTATTGATTAAGATGGGTCAAGCACCTATTAATGCGGTATCGTTACTCGTTAACAATTTGCGACCTTAATAATAGGCTTCAGCTGAGAGAAGTGGGGTTAAATTATTTAATAGAATGAATTTTAACTTAACTGTATATTATCTTTTAAACGAATATCGTTTTGCATCAACAATCCAAAAGTTGAACCTCAATGAATTCTTTAGGTTTTAAACCAATTGAATAGTTGTCACTGATTAGTTCTCATTATATATGTTTTGCCGTCTTCACCGTTTGTCTTTTGTTCATCATTCTTTCACCATTAATATTATGAATTACTGTGTGATGTAAATGTAAATGCATGCATGCAAGAAAATAATGTGGACCATAGTTTTGCCAATATTGCCATTACGTACGTATTTTTTCTACCAGAAATAAGATCAGTAACCATTGCCAGTTTATTCTGCACGAACGCGGACCACATGCGTATTCTTATCGACAGCTTGATGACGTCCTACTTTCCGTATATGTCATTTCCAGAATCTATTCTTGAATCTATGAGCGTTTACGTATTCCGACCCGAAAATAGCCTGTTGAAACTTAATAGTTTCACAGGATGCTATGTTACCGTTGAGTTTCTCGTGACGATAGTATTTATACCTACACAACGGATAGTACCTATTCCACTCTAGGATGTAAATGTCAATTTGTATCCTGTTCACTGCTGCATTCATATAAAAAAAATTCTCAATGTTGACTTAATTTTTTCTCTCAATTTTTAGAAATTAATACTTGATTTTATTGCTGAGCATTTGCCTTGTTTGTTTACATTTTTTGTTAGCCAAAATAAAGACTACTTCACGATATGAAAGCCTACATATTTCAAAGTGACAAATAGAATCGTAAAGGCTAGTGTGAAGCAACTTGTACCTCAAGGCAAAAAAGACACCACGTTGCAGAACGTCCGGTCTGATGTTCCTTTTCCCGTCTTGTTCAGCATTGTTGATGCACATGGCTCATGCATCGTCGCCAACGCTGATTGCACCCACTAACCTACAAACAAGTTTTGATTTCTTATAGCTTATACTGAATAATTACCAATCTTTATTATAGTTTACTTGCTTGCCTTTGGCTCACTGCAACACATTAGAAAATAACAATCCTTTCACCAATTGCTTTCAATTCCTCCAATGAAACAAATCCAACTTTTCTTTTAATTAATTCATAAGTGGAATTTCATTTTATGTCTAGATGTATAATCATCGTCAACATTGATGCCAACATGCTCGCTCATGCGTACAAATACTATGTTTTATGTAAATACATATAACATACCAGTTTTTGTCTTTAACACATCTTGCGTGTATCAATCACAAATTTTTTTCTACAGTTTTGCATGGATGACAACTGCAAACAATGCTCGTAATGAAATATTTTATGTTGGGAGTTGTCTATGATCAGTGATTTTGTTTGTTTGCTCCTACTCCTACTGGTGTTTGTCTAGCAAACAACTCATTGGGTGTTTTCTGCCTGGTACCTAGTTCTCCGCTAGAATTAAGCCAATTACTGCGCTAAATTGAAAATATGTGTTTCATATGATATTTTATAAATTCATGTATCGTGAGTGTGCTGTAACGTTTCTTTCGTAGAAATAATTGCATTTTTTTCAGTTTGCATTTAAAAAAAACATTTTGAGTTTTCATTACCACACTTCACCGATTGACATCACCCACCAAACCTAGGAAAAAAACTTGATCAAAATTCAAGAAGCATTTTCCAAAACATCACACATCAACTACCTACCACAAAAATATGATATGAAAATGATTATTTCCTCCATTTATACAAATCAATAGAAGAAATAGGACTTTGTTTGGGCTACCATTTAATGACGACAGGTTTTTCAATACGCTCAATATTAACAATCGGCAAACTTAGACTATAGAAAAACAAAACTGAATGGTATAAAGGTCGATGATGAAGGGAGTTGCCTTGTGTGCCTGTTTCAAAAACCCTAGACCAGTAGTACCATCAAGTCGCATATGCTTTTGGTGTAAAATTCTAAATAACAAGATATAAAATTTCTTCTGATATGCATATGAAATTGCAGAAAATTAAGTCCCTCATCAACAGCACGGAAAGTATTATTATGAACGATCAATATTCTGGGCTGCAACCTGCCAGTCTCGCAGTCTTTCTTTACAAGAAAAACATCCCCCAGTAGTATTTACAGATATTAGGTATCACCAACACGTAGGTGTTATATCTCCATTTCCTCTAGATTAACCTTGATTGAATCTCGTCTTACTTGCTCCCATCATTACATACACTCCCTCTCAATTTTTACCTGTTTTTTGAGCCTGGTTAGTTAAACGCTGCAATCAAATTGCATCCATTTTGTAACTTGTTAAGGTGTACTTTGTCAGGAAATGATACAGGAGCCAAATGATACAAGGCAATGTGCAACATAACAAGTCGTACGTAAAAATGACGCGCTTGCGCTGTACTAGAATCTATAGATTACCATTATTAAAATCAACCCAAATCAAGGTCTTCAAGCGATATGTTTTTAATAATGCAAAGTTTGAAATGTTTTTGCATATCATTGATTCATCAGTGTATTAAACTACAAAGGGGAAAGATTGTCAGTTTGTGTGTCAATACTGATTACTGATGCGAGCCACAAACAAACCCTATTAGATCCATTTCGATGAAAAGGCCTTGTTGAGCTGAAATTCATACATATTTATGCATCATTTTTATAGAAGCTGTTTGCAATATTACAAGCATATATTAGCCGATTAGAGTTTGATTAAGAGGCAGACTGGTGACTGGTGTTAGATTATTCACTAGAACGATATCTTGTTATTTTTCTTTCCTGCAAAAAAAAAAAAAACATGCCCTTGGCAAACGTTTCCATAAGGTTCTGGCAACCTTTCACCAAGCTGCTATTCATATTAGAAACATCTGTTGTGCAAATGCAAAATATGTACTGCTGTACACATTTAGAGCTCAACAGTTTGTTCAAATATGCAGCTTTTGCTGAGCTGCATACCGAAGGATAGCTTGACAAATTATTAGTCTGGAATTTTTAATCATATTGTAGCCTATTGGAGCTATGTACCATTGTTGACTTTTAAAGCCTAAAGTATATGACATTGTATGCTGTTTGTCATATATGCCGGGTTTAATGAAAAAATATGAGTATGTGGATGCATACCGGAGTTAATCGCACGAGAACGTATCATTATACAATGTATTATGTATGTTCCCGCGCCTTCGATGCTCAGGGTGTAAGGCCTGAAAGTTCACGGAAACAAAGACTTAAAATGATGTTAAAAACGCCTCCCAGTTTATTTATTTACGGCCCCAAATGCTG
>JAAXOA010002216.1:0-13721 GCA_036561885.1 Salina celebensis | reverse complement strand
ACACACAAATTTCATAAAATCTTCATCAAGTTTAATCTTTAACATATTATCTGTAGTTTATCTTTCGCTACTTATGGGAATCGTGCTTCAGCGTTTTATTGTTTTAATGCAGACGTACAAATTTTCTGAGTGGTGGCAGTATTGGAATGGGAGTGCGCCAGAGTGTTAGTTTACTACTTGTTTTGCTAAAACCCACTTCAATCAGACTACATTGTAACGCTATTAAATAAAACGAAAAAAAAAATTAAAACGGTTTTTAAATTCCTTGTCTTCCGTTCCCGGTGAAGTTTTCAAAATGTGACTTTTACTTATAATTAGAAATACCCCCTCGATGTAGATCCCGCTAGTCTTGGTCTTACTGTAAGCGAAGGTGTGGCTTGTGTGGATTCCAAAATAAATGAAACATGCACATAAATCAAAATACATGAGCTGTGAACAATGCAACTTGGACAATAACCAAAAACGAGTTTCTAAACCCGACTCTTGGTTTTCGAATTTGAATTAAAGCACGAACTATTTCTAAATGCGTAACTCGTTGTTGAATATGTGTGCTCTTCGACAAATTGGCCGAGTAGTTTCTTTTGAAAAGGGGGTTTACCTGAATATACTGGCGGGAAGATATACAGAAAGATACGTTGTTGTCCGCGTAAATTATCTTTTCTAGCGTTAATAAACCGCAATCCAGATATTTCATTCATTTTTAGAAATTCGCGGAGGTTAGTATTTAACTTTAAATGCCAATAAGTCAGTGAAGGCTATCGAATTAGGCAATAGCAAAATCGTTCAGCTCAAAATCCTGGATCGAAATAGTTAATAAAAAAGTTCATCATTAAAAATCCATTATAGTTAACTTTAACTGGACACTTAACAGTTAAGTAAAGTTAACCATTTGCTCTGAAGTTTATACGCCCCCGCCACATTTGGCTGTGGAACAATCGTACAAAATTTCATCAAAAACTATTCAGTAGTTTCGTCAGAACAGAACGAGACGTACAGACAGACAGACGGACAGACAGATTGGCATTCGCATATAGTGTCTACAGCCACTTAATAAAGATAACCTGTAATGACACAAGAATAAAACTAATTCATCATTCATTCATTATACACATACACGTATCTGGATAAAGATCTGTTATCCTAATATTCTTTTGCACTATAATTGATTAGCTGAAATAAAATCATGGAAAAGGGTGTACATATCTTTAGCTAATATTGAATTTGCTTTTCAAACCTAAATATAACATTTCATATAGATATGCTCAAAACATATTCAAGCTTCTTTCCATGGGAGGCTGGGGAAGGTCACCTTGGAATTGAAACGGAAAAACCTTGCAGAGCAAATAGTAAAAACTCTTTAATATTGAACTTCTTTTGTTTATATTTGTCCCTAATGCTATAATTTGGTTTGAAAAGCACTCAAGAAATATCTTTTACCCTCGTTGGAGTTGAAGTTTCCTGGAAATAATCAGAAATCTCTGCTGGCGATATCTACACTCGCCACAAAATTGGTATTGCAGGTTACGAAGAAAACTACATAGCCTACTATACTATGGTCACATCAACTTGACCCATACGCTCCTACCATAATATGGATTTCCTCTGGGAGAAATACTAGATATTGTTTTTCAGGAGAAAAATTAATGCAACAAAACAATGAAGAATATGAAGCTGTCGATATTGAAGTCCATAACATTTCAGGTGAAAGTAAAAACCAGAAGCTTGTGGTTCAATGTTTATAGCAAAAAGAAAGGGACCGGAAGTAGTGGCTGATGGTCATGAATTCTGGTTTATTAGCAAAGCAATTGACACTTCCATCCTTACTACCCACACAATTAGGTGCACATTTCAAGAATTGACGTTATGTATGAAATTGTTGTGAAAATTAACGTTGAAAGGATTTACAGAATAACGGTATATGCAAAAGCTAGAGTAATGTCACCTGACTTCTTAAATACATTTTTTCATTTTTTATTCCTGTGCATCCATAAAACACAAACACGCAAGATTTGACTTTTCGACAAAAATCATGTTAGATCATGACGCTGTGAATAAAATTCTCCATTTTACATACAACAGATTCTTAGTTGTGAATTTGCGAAACCGGTTTTGTCCTGCTGCTATGCTGTTCTCTCAAACTCATATGTGACGTTGAGTATGCCGCTGCCATTGGCGAATTCGTTATATTTATTCGTTTTAAGTTGTTCCAGGTAATCTATAGGTACAACGTACTAGGTAATGCTTACCTACTTCGTACTCATATCATACGTAATTCTCGATAAATCAATGAAAGTTTGTATTTATGTCGTTAGTAGACTTGTTCAGCTACGGTAAAATCTTTCAGTTAATCACACAGAGTAGAAACGCATGGGCCCATGGTGTGTATGTGTCTTTTGTGGATTTGCGAAAACTTAGCCAAGAAAGAAATACAATTTTTCGTATTTTAATATACAGTTTTTTCGCCTCGCCGTTTCGACAGAGTGGTTAAACTCTGAATGTTCCCTGAAGATTTTCAATCGCTGTTATAAAATCATAGTAAGTTACAGAATTTATATTCAATACCTTAATGCTCTGCTGTTACCTAGAAACAATTTCCGCAGCAACAGCGACAGCGTGGCTACTCATCAAACAAATGAGTTTTGTTTAGTTTACCCCAGTGCATTATGGAAATTGTAACCAAACGACCACAATTGCGGAAAGTGGCTCCTTCATCAAAATTGGAACGGAAATGACGCAAAAAGCACTCCAGGATACCAAACTAAACTTTTCGTTCTTTTCCTCTAGAACGGAACTGAAAAAACATTCTGCAATAAGCTAGCTGCCCAGGCCTACCATAGCCACACCTTTTCCCAATCCAAGTGGTTTAAAACAATTCAATATGTCCTTCCATCTAGATCTACTAAAAGCTTCCCATAGCTTTCTTCCAGGTGAGGATGTGGAAGGTCGCCTCGTAATTGAAACGGAAAAACCCTGGAAAGCAAAAAGTAACATATCCTAAATATTGAACTCTTTTTCAATTTCATTAGTTCCTAATACAATTTGGTTTGAATGGCACTCAAGAAATATCAGTCACCTTGGTTGGAGAAGGTCAAGTCTCCTGGAAGGAACAAGAGTCCTACTCAACTTACAACCACACGGAGAACCGATCTGAGACCGCCACTCGAACGGTCACTTACTCTGCTAGTGAAACCTACACTCGCCAAAAAATTGTTGTAGCAGGTGACGGAGAAAACTATGTTGACTACTGCGGAGTTATTTCCTTTCCATTCAAGTTTACACTACCGACGAATCTACCATCATCGATAAATGAGACAGCAGGATCCGTGAAGTATTCACTGAATGGCAAGATGAACAGGCCAATGTTGAAGACAAACAAACACGCAACGGTGTCCCTAATTGTTCATGGAGTTCTGGATCTCAATTTGGAACCAGGCGCAGGATCGACCAACTCAAAACAAAAATCAAAAGGTTCAAACTGGTTGGTCCATCGAAAAGGACAAATCAACTTGACCCTGATGCTCCCAACAAAATCTGGATTTGTTCCTGGAGAAATGCTGGATGTCATGTGTCAGGTGAAAAATGACAGCAACAAAAATATCAAGGATATGAACCTAACCATATTGAAGAACATAACATTTCGTGCGAGGGGAAAATCCAAAACCTCGAGTTTCCAGGTTTACAGTTTAAAGGGACCGGAAGTCGTGGCTGGTGGTCATGATATCTGGTCACCAAACGAATTGATAGTTCCATCACTACCACCCACACGATTAGGGGGACATTGCACAATTATGGACTTGCGGTTTGAAATTAAAATCAAGCTAAACGTTGATGGGTTTAGCAGGTCAATATCAGCAAGTCTACCACTAATTATTGGCACAACTCCACTTGAAGCTGTGCCTCATTAAATTCAATGTTCATGATTTTTAAAATGATTTTATTGTCATATATAGAAATGTTCGTAAGAAATAAAAAGGAACTTAACCCATTACCTATTCGGATCAATAATATTGAACTCATGTATCATACTTTACTGGAGAAGCTTATGTCGTTATCGTTAGATACATTTCTTATAAGATAATAATTTGCATATACAAAATATAGGTAGTATCTATAATCTATTGAAATATTGCATATTTTTATAACAATGTTTGTCAAAAATATTATCTTTTAATGTGATTGAATATTGGGTAACAATATACCCATATTACAGAGAGCTAGACCCAAAGAGATTAAAATGTTACTTTTTCTCTATAACTTTTGAGGTCTTCTTGTAACGCCTTTTAAGCTTATAACGTTTAATACAATTCCTAACTTTCCGTGTAGAACTGACACTCGTTCTTATCAAATATTTTCCCAGTAAGTAAATTACTTCGTACATTGAGATTAAAATACCAACTATATAAACTACAAACACGACAGAAATATTCCCGTGTATTGAAGAGGCCTTGAAAGGCTCAATTGTGTTTCCCAGAGAGCCTCCTTTCACTCTTGCCATGAAGTCCACCAGCATTTTTGTCCACCAATTTAACAATCCACCTGCGTATAGCCCATTCAAACGTTTTAGTACGGAGGGATTCATCCATCGGAAAAATCCAAGTCCCAATCTTTTACCTAAATCCAAATTTTCTCCAATGAATGCATTCTTTTTCTCCTTCTTCAATCTGTAGTAGAGTGCCAATGCCGTTCCATCAGGTACAAACAAAGCATTGTGGCTACAGTTTTTAAGAACGTCATATTCTCTGTAGTCCCCATACAACAGCATCCGAGTCCAATTCGGTACCAACATAGTAAAATTTAGAAGCCTCGTAACATAATCAGGAAAGGAAATCAAAGGATATTTCCATTGTCTCGTAGACGTCTGTCCTTTTGCGTGGGCGTATAGCTCACTCTGGAACAAATTTGTGATTTCATGAGGTCTGTGTGGGAGCTGAGGCAAAACAAACTTATAAAATGTTCTGAGTTCATATCTCATTATACCAAACGGATTATCTCTGTATAACGCCGTTACGCCAAATCCTGTTCCCCTAGTGTACAGACTAAACCCATGACTTCTCAAGGACTCCACTGTATCAAATGGAATTGGCTGTCGGGGTAAAGTAATTTGACTGATGTTTTCGTTTTTGAACAAGTTACTTAATACAATTCCAACCAGGAGAAAAGCCCCGAATAAAAATCGCATTGGCCCATGAATTGAAATAACCAAGGCACTAATTGGCTCGCCTTGTTCAACAAGAACCTTTGTGAAACAGGTAGAAGCGTTAAAGATAGAGTTGAATCTTAGCATAACCAGCTTGTCCACACATTTCAGACCAAGTGTTTGACTGTTTTGAACTAGAAAAACGGACAGACGACCACAGATTATTAGAGCTGCTAATATTCCCAACCAAATTGGTAAATCGTATACTTCCACTAAACATTTTGCTGCTTGGATGAGTGAACTTCTCTCGACTGGTGCACAACTTACAAACTTCAAGTCTGTTGGGTGAAAGTAGAATGGAAAGTAGTCGTATTTACCAGCTACAAATATATGCAAACCGGGGCTCTGTTCTAGCCAAGCATTTAGATATTTTCTTCTGGGATTGTCTCTAGAGCTGACAACAGAAGTGAGGAAATTATTACCTGAAGCATTTACTAATGCTGATTGTATTAGCATCAGTTCCACGGTTAGTCTCATGTTGTCCAGTACTGCATGGTCAAGATCTCTTCCGAATACTTTATACAAATTTAAAAGTAGGCTATATTCTTGCTTCATATGATTCTGTTGTGCATATTGTAAAGCTTCAAGAACTATTGTGTCTGTATATGAAAGCCAATATATATTTCCAGCATATTTTCTGTTTCCTGTTTCTATCATATGCTCGATGAATTGTGAACTGGGTCGTATTCCCAATGAAATAAAGCCATAGGGCACATTGGGTCGAGGATTTCGTGGGATCCAAATTAGTTCCTGAGATTTCCCAAAAACGAATATTTCCTTGTTCGATGGAGTGTATGTGTAATCAACTCTAATAAAGTCGTTCCTGAATATTGTCATTGAAGCAATAAATACCTTTATGTAATCAATTCCCTGGTTTGGAGTTGGAACTAGAATGTGATACTGTTTCCGGGTAACAATCAGCATGGTAATTATTTCAAGAATGCGTGGATCAAACATTCCATTAATAACGTGCTTTTCTAAACTCACGTTGACGGAATGGTGCCAGAACCGATGAAACTGCCAAGGAATTGACATGAAGTGTTCTTTCACTCCAATGTCGTAGTCGAAAAATTCCGGTGCTTCTTTTATTCCTGGTGGAAACAAGTACAGATGGACCTCACATCTCCATGGTTTTGATATTGAAGTAAGATCATAGTTTGGGAAATCAAAACAGCGATAGTCCGGATTAAAATTTTCACAGTATTTTGTTGTGTTTTCAGTAAGGTGAAAGTTGCTACTGGGAAAAATCCTTACTTGTTTTACTGTGTCAAAGAGATGATTGACCTTCCTGCGGTAGATGAGCGTTAGAACATGATAGTTTGTAACTGCTATGGGAATATATGATGAATTTGACTGACGCAAATCAGTATTTTTATAGTTTATCACATGAATCAAGCAATCAGGGAACATATCCGTATAATATGTCAAGTCTGCTGGGTATAATAAGTCCGAATATATTGTAGGAGTCAACTGGCGATATATTTTCTGAGCGTGTATCATTTCACAATCTACTGGATAAAAGTAACAAATCAAAAGAAAAATAGCAAAATTGATTCCTATAATCCTATGCATGTTAATCGATTATAACGACTGAGAGACGTTACCAAGTAGCTAATTCGTAACGTGTAATGTTACTCGATAAAATTATAACCTGTTTTCACATGTGCAGTATGGATATTTTCTAAAAGTTAATGCGTAAGGTTTCCAGCATGAGATCAGGTTTTAAATATGTGACCAACAAGACTTATCAGACGTGTCTATTTCCTATATTCTATTAACTAATTATACTTGTCTCATTCAGAATTTTTAATCAAAATTATCGATATATGACATGAAAGCGTTACAGAATTCGTTTAAGTAAACTACCTATTGCTACTTAACAAAGAGTTTTAAAAGCACTTCCAAGTGTACTTAACTATAATTAAAACTTATTGAATGATTGAAAAAGCGCTGGTGTGAACTCCCAACCAATATGTGATCCATGTATAGAATGATACCTGAATCCGTGAAATTGCTACGAAACAGGTATAAATTATTCGTCGACTTTGCTTTGGTACTAAATACATAGAAAATCCGAGCCTCTTCCAATCCGTGTGAAAATAATATACAGATGAATCTTGTGTCAATTGCAATGTTTTCGAAAACTAAGTTTGGAATGTACAGTTTAGCTAAACAAACATACTTGGAATTGTGAAGAGCTTAATTCAAAGTTTAAAAATGTATCCTATCTAGTGCAAGGAACCTTGGAACAATTTGGGTTTATAAGTCTGGGTTAGTCTGCTGGATAAAAAATACCGATTGAAAACTTCGTTCTACCCGCTTAAATTTACCATTCTTGGTCAATACTGAATTTACGATATTTATGTATACAATCCAAAGGCAACACTTTTTCGATTATCGTACCACACTTCAAGAATTTGCAAAGTATTTTTACTTTTTGATGGAGCGTTTTTTTCTTAAATCGCTACATAGAGATACTGTTTTTTTTTTAGATCTGTGGTATAATTTTTAATTATAATTTCCTCACCGTATAATTTTGCTCAACGTTTATAAATCTGAGAACAAACGACGCTTTTCTTGTGAGTTTTCTTTTCTTGAATCGTTGGGAATCTATTTAAATGCGGTAAGACATTCATACATGTCGCGAATTCCGACTGAATCAATCAAATCAACCAAACGGATATACCCCAACCAGTTATTATTAAAAAGTGATTCATGGCCAAAGTGGTACCTTAACTCTCACTGGCCTTGAAGTGGTCCATGAATAAATAATTTGAAGCCAGCAAGTATATAGATAATACAGGTAGCTCCAGGCTGATGACAATATAGAATATTATGTTCATAACAATTTTGAGAAAAACTAATGGATTCAAATGTATTGTTCCACTGGTTCAGACATGGACCTGAGCTAACAATCCAACCGGATGTAAACTCGTGCTATATGTTTTTATGCCCTATTATTATGTTCAGTAAGTTGCTATTAATTTGATTTTGTTTGTTCAGTTGATTTTATTTTGCAGGGTTATTACAATCGCGTGCTACATTTTCACACATTTAAAAATTTGATTGACTCCTTCCAGCAGTTTTAATGAGTTTGCATCATCCTTAATCGATGCAGATCTGTTAAAATAGTTAAGGTAGGATTCATAATAATGAAAATGCATTTTTGATGTGGTTATCAAACGGTTACTTACATCAAAGAAGACGTCATGTACACATTGCCCCACTTCCATAAAAGTCATACATTTTGGATCATTATTTCCTTCTACTTTGTCCCCATGGTCTTTCATGCACTTTTCAGTTCCGTCCTTCAATGGCTGTTTTACTTCATCGGGTTTCATGACATCCATAATGTAGTTCAGAATCTATACAAATAATAAATTCATAAAGTACCTATATTCCAAACTCAGTATTATAATATGTGGTAAATACCTTATCGTGGTCCAACTTTCCTGCGGCTGTTAACTGCAAGCGTTAGAAAATTTGATAAAAGATTTGGAAGTTATGCAAAATTAAATATGAATGCATCAAATACTAACCAATTGCTTTTTCTTCAGGATACAAACTCCAAAACACTGTCAAATTAACCAAATTCAGATTATTCCTAAATATATTTTAAAATTTAAAAAAATATTTCAAATTATTACCGGCAATTTTTCAACTGGAATCTTCCAGATTGACTTGATCCCATTTTCCTTCAAGCACTCTGTTATATGGCCCCTTTGAACGTCAGTCATGTTCAGGTCAGACCCTCTGCATTGAATTTCATCCTGGCCAACCACAGTACCCTATTCACAGGATCAAATAAAAATTCATATTTAATCAAGGGTGGATTGATTATTCCTGAAAAACTTTGTTTCTGAACCTACGAAAAATACGGCCGGAGCCACTATAGCACACGCCAGAAATAAATGTTTGTACATTTTACAAACGGAATAAAGGTTAGCTTTGAATATGTAAAATGAACTGTCCAAGATCAATTTTATGTCTGATTAGAATCGAGATAGATTTTGCTTATATGATGGTTTCACATGATATCAAACTGTGCTAAAACCCTACAATTAAAAATTTCTCTGCATAATTGGTAGTTGGAACATCCGGAGCAATTAAAAACGTACCCGTTGCCATAACATTCAGTAAGGGAATCACATTTTGGTTTGTCATCAGCTCAACCCTCGATTCTATGAAAATCCCCTATTTTGTGTCAATGCATTTTTAAATTTTCATATTTATACAAAATACCGAGTGTCCTTAAAACCATAAACTACATTTCTCTTTCATTTTACCAGAAAATTCTATAAACGGTTCCACCACAATCATGTTCAGCAGTTATCTCAACCAAGCTTTAGCATTCTAAAGCCCATCGTGCTAACAGTTAGGTTTGTTTGTTACGTCATTATTATGGAAAAGCCCATATGACTTTGCTCGATTAATCATTTTTATACGCCTTTTAAATAACATGTGCTCATGTCAAAAGTTAAAAAATTACAATTGGTTATTTAAACGGCATTGATGGAGCTCTCATTTATGTGTGAAATATCTTTATTTGTATATAATTGTCCACTGATAGTATGTTAGATATTTCTCAGCTTATTATTGTTTACTAAAAGTTGAAAAAATTTTGGAACTTATTAATATATTTTTTTGTTTATAAGGCGAAAAATTGCTTTTACAACAAAGTCCGTCATTCTACATGGCTTACTAGACAAGTCCTTGAGGCGTCATGATATGATAACTCTGATTTGCGATATTAACAGCTACAAAAACACTAATAAAAGAAAGTTTTATTCCTTGCAATTTTTCTGGAGGTTTCTTAAATTCAGCCATGGAAAAAATATTGATACCGGAAAACGAGTCACACACCGTTTTGTGCGAAATATCATTTCCATATTTTCAGAGTCCATATGCGAGTAAATCCATGCAACTGCAAAAAAAATCTGTTATAAACCTGATATCAGTCATCAGCCTTGGGCTGCTGCTTACTATCAAGACCTCTTTTGACATTTACTTGCTGCATACAAGGCCTCGCACAGCTTGTATGCAAAATTCTCCATTCATTGCCATCTCAACCAGATAACATTTATTAACAAACCTACAGGCCAGCTTCGCAGCTCTGAGATAATATTTATTCAAGTGCCTAATGGGATATTCATGTAATCCCGATTTATGTAAGTAGCATGACTAAAAACCTGACTGTGTCGACTCAACACAAAAGACACAAATTAACGACTTTATTATTCTTTTTCTTGTGACAAAAACAAGTTTCCTTTATTGGGTTACAACAAGTTCAATATTTTTTTGTCGAACTAGTTTAGGATTTTGCAACTCGACATTTTTCACCTCATGGCATCCTTTTCAAAATGGCAGACTAGTATTTTTAATAGTTTGCTAGTATTAATGTCTACTATTTTTTGTTTGTTCAGCTAACAATTGGTGTTAAGGTTATTCTTTTCGAAAAAAATAAACGAAAAAGTAGACGACTTGCAAAAACTGTCATCAATAGAGAAACTGTATTACAGAGGTTGTTGAACAGATTGGCAGCACCAAGGCTTTATAATGCTGCAAAAGAGTTATTTCGCAAGAGTTACGAGTGCATTTCTGGGTGGTTATAAGCTTGCAAAATCCATTCTGTGAAAGAGATACATATTTCTAAACCCATATTTTAAAACCGTATAAATTCTATATATAGCCCAGGCCAATATTAGCAATTTTCTTATTCAGTATAATAAATATGATCTATCACTAGGCGTTAAACCGGCGATTTCTTAATAAAGATTAGTAGTTAATCTTCATGTTTTTATGCTCTCGTTACAATTTCCATTCATCTTTTGCGCACATTGTGCTAAAAGCACTAACATAGTAGTAAGCAGTTTGCAATATTGAGCCGTGCTATATTTAAGCAATTTATGGCATTCGGTCTTATGTTACACTCGTGAAGCACGTGTGTGGCTGCAACCTTTCCATGTGTAACAAAAATTCCTTCTACCCATCCATACAGCACAGAGCGGTGAATTGATTGAGAAAATAGAGTGGAGCAGCTCGGCGAAAAAAAACTATTGAGTGGAGTGCAACATGTGTGTGTGAACAAACACAAAATATGCAGTTAACATGAGAAAGTTTAAAATAATCTTAAATTGAGTTACCTTTTTAAATATGAGTAGTGAACGGGAGGATCCCCAAAATAAATTAAAAATGTCGCCTCCTCCTCCGTCGTTATGTCACCAAGTTAAACAAAATTATCCTCCATGGAGGGCATCCACCCCGGGATTTGAATACGAGGAAAAAGTGAGCGTTCATTTGGTGGCAAATAAAGGTCTTGTTGTTGTCAATGATCCTGTCCCTGACCCTTTAGTGAATAGTTTATCTAGTCCTACACTAATTAATTGTTTGAAGGATAAATCCCGGGATACTTGCCCAGGCCATTCTTCCAAAATACCGATAATTATGTCCCCAGGGGGTATTCGGTTATCACCGTCACTTACAAGTAAAGTTCACCGTGATAACCTTCCAAGTGATAATTGTGGGTGTGCGTTCGATCAAAATGGAAGTGGCTGCTCGGGATCGTCCACAGCTCCTTTTTCAAAGTCTCGCCATGGGAGTAATTCTAATGGAAGTGGGACTTCGTCGTTAACCCCGCTAATGACTGGAGCTTCCGACCAGTTAAAAGAAAGTCATAAGATTCCTGTTGTAATGAAGTCCTCACTGAGACACACAAATAGCAATATCCATTTGTATTGTTCTCTTGTGCTGGGATTTTCGGCGAGTTTGTTTTACTCGTTGACGTTGGTGCTTGCAAAAGTTTTGCAAAATCGGGATCATCATCCGATATCTATATCTTTTTGGAGGTATATTGGAGTGTTCCTTCCGTCTGTTCCAATGTTGGTGCTGTATTTATGGAGGGGAAAGAGGAAAAAAGTGATTGGACCGGTTTGGCCGTTAAGTGATATGAAAAAGGCTGCTAACTGTTTAGCTCTACTTGTAAGTCATTCCGATATTTAATGTTCGATGAAAATTTAGCGAATACAGTGGGCTAATGTGTGTATTGAAATTGTTTTACAGATGCGAGGAATTCTAGGCTCAACTGCTGTTATTTTAAGATTTTGTTCCATTAAATATTTAACTATTGGCGATTCTTCAACGATCTCATATGGTGCTCCAGCTTTCGCTGCTGTTTTTGCTATGGTGCTATTCAAAAAAGAGAAATGCGGAGTAATTCCAGTTATAATGGGCGGATTGGCGACATTCGGCATTTACATTTTGTGTGAGCCTCCATTTCTGAAGGAGGGAACGGAATACAGCCCCAACACCTTGGTAATTATGATTAACTTGGCAACCCAAATTTTTAAAAAATATATATTGATACACACAACAACTTTTTTGCAGAAAGGAGTATTTTTGGCGACAGCTTCCATGATTTGTACATCCGGTGTCCTCATCCTTGTTCGGCACTTACTCCAAAGGAAACTCCACTTCACTCTTATTATGTTTTTGCTTGGACTGTGGGGAATATTTGAATCTGGCGTTTTGGCGATATCGTTAAATGTTTTAAAAGTACCTGATTTGTTACCTGATATTGTAATGATAACTGGTTTAGCGGTGCTCTCCTTCTTTGGCCAGTTGTTTGTTCTGTTAGCTATGAGAATTGTTAACGAGGGTCAGCAAGGCTCGGCCGTTTCTATTGTTAGGAGTTTTGACATTTTGTTTAGCTTTTTATGGCAATATTTGTTTCTTAATGTAGGACTGGATACTTACCGAATTTTGAGTACGACTTTGATAATACTGGCGGTGTGGCTAATATGCTTTAGAAAATGGGTGATATCGTTAAGAGAAAGTGATCAAATGCGACAACGACTGGCGCTTATCCTGTACTGAAACTGACTGCCATCATAATAAAGTTATAAACTGATCATATTAATTGCATTCTCGCCATGACCATGATTAATTTTTAAAACCAATTCAGTAAAATTATCAAGACTTCTGAGCTATGCGTGGTTTTATGTAATTTTATTGAAAATCCCTTCAAGATGTGTGCTCAGGTTACGATAGTCAGCTGCAGATTATGCATTTATCGGCCAAGATATTTCAACCCGCTTTCCTTTTGTGAATTAAGAGATACAGATGTAGGAAAAATAGAATAAATATTCTAATACATTTTATATGTAAACCACGGCCTTCTATTTGTTAATACACGTAGTTACCAATCTAAATACGGTGGGCCAGGAATTTAAAACAAAAAAAATCTGGGCAAATCTGCCCGAAATTTTTTTAGGGGAACATACATACATTGTGATACCATTTTTTAATTAATCAAAAACATTACTCAGTACTCACATTAATTATGCGTTAAATAATTTTCTGTCTGAAGTTTTTTTCGTCGACGCCTGCCATTGATGTATGTTCCCCTAAAAAAAATTCGGGCAGATTTGCCCAGATTTTTTTTATGTTTTAAATTCCTGGCCCACCGTATTTAGATTGGTAACTACGTGTATTAACAAATAGAATGCCGTGATGTAAACTAAATTCC